>JADRCD010177428.1:15264-29309 GCA_019843815.1 Montemys delectorum
GGGGGGGGGGGGGAAGAAGAAAGAAAAAGGAAAAGAAAAAAGAAAAAAAAAAAACCTGTTCTCCGCCTCCCCTTGCTCACCAACCCACCCTCTCCCGCTTCCTGGCCCTGGCATTCCCCTACACTGGGGCATAGAACCTTCACAGGACCAAGGGCCTCTCCTCCCATTGATGACCACCTAGGCCATCCTCTGCTATACATATGCTGCTGGAGCCATTAGTCCCATCATATGTATTCTTTGGTTAAACCCAACTCTATTCATGGCATGGGGAATGCAGAGGAGATGCTCTGCCAGTCTGTGGGCACCAAGACCTGTACTAAGAATGACTTCTCTTTCCTTTGTCATCAATATCAAAGGGTCAAAGGTTTTCTCCTTTGGATTCTTGTGCTAGAAGACCCCAGTGAAAGGCAGCTCAAATGTATTCACTTATCCAATACATTTTTTTTCTGAGTACCAATTGTATAAAAAAGAAAAAAAAAGAGAGGAAATGAAACATAATCACATACTTCAGGGTACACACATTCAGACAGGGAAATACACAGGCATAACACAGGACAAAAGAAAGACAGCCATGGGACTAGACATTTTCTGGAGTACATTTAAATGGAGCTCCGAATAATGGGATGGTCCTGAGTGGGGAGGTGTAATTGGGATGGAGAATAATGAAAGTGGAGGGCACATTGAGGATAGATGGCAGACAAGCAGGTGGCTGATTTGTAGACTATGAAGCATTTGAGTGTGTAAGTAGCATAAAATTCTCTGAGAAGAGAAATGAGAGCCGAGGGTAGGGAAGTAGTTTGGTGTGAGGTTTCCAAGGGCCCCTGAGGCCAGAACATTTGTATTTAGATAGGTAATAGGGGAACAATTTAAGGTCTATGAGTTGGCTCGTGATGCACTCTAAACTCTGTTGTAGGAGGAACAAGTAGAAGGGGATTGTGATTGCCCAGCCAAGAGGTAATGAAATCCTTAAGTAGGATGGCTGCTGTGAACATTGGAAAGGAGGAAATAGATGGGAGGCTCTGGGGAGGTGGGGTAGATGGCGCCTGGCTCCTGATTGCCTAGCCTCTCCCTTACTCTCTGTATGACCCTCATTCCTCTCCTCTCTCTGATCATAAAACTGTGTGAGGTGTCCCTTACCACCCAGACCTACAATTCCTGGAAATATTCTCCCCTGTGTTAGGTAAGGCTTCATCTGCAATAATTGTGAAGGACACCCCGAAGAACAATTCTTGACGCTCCAAATGAGGACATAATATTCCACATCTGCATTCCTATTGTACTCTCTCTGCATTCTGACCTTTAGGTAAAGTTTACCCTTTGCTCTGAGGACCTCGCTCTGGGAAAATATGAACAGAAAGAACCACAGCTTTTCTGGAGGTTTTGACTGCTTGTGCAGAATGGAAATCAAGATCATACACGTAAATTTGTTAAAATGATTGTAAATTCCTTTCTTTTTTTCCATCATCTTGCTTTAAGAGCTATGCAGTATTAATATTACATATTTATGTAAAAAGAATTTTAACAAGAGTTTTATAACTAAATTATGAGAAAGTCAGAAAAGCAGTCACCAAAATAATTGGATTGATAATTCGATTGTTAAATACAATCTAGGTACTTTGGCAGTCATTCCATTTTTAAAGACCAGAAAAGTAGAAGACTGTAGTTTACATATCTATCCTTTACTTTTGGTGGATTGTGACTAAAATGAGTTGAAGTTAGCAGCATGTGGAAGAGACTTCCTTCTATGCCAAGTTAGACATGAAGTTGTAATTTCCAGGTCCTGTAACTTTCTGCAGAAGCAAGTGTGGTCACACAGGTGACAGGCACAGGGCAAACCTGGAGGAAGCAGAGGTGCTCTGGGACAGCCGCACCTGCAGTGGGGCCAGGGTGTTCTGCGAAGATGCCAGGGTGTTCTGCAATGGGGCCAGGGTGTTCTGCAATGGGGCCAGGGTGTTCTGTGAAGATACCAGAGTGTTCTGCAATGGGGCCAGGGTGTTCTTCAGAGATGCTAGGGTGTTCTGCGAAGATGCCAGGGTGTTCTGCAATGGGGCCAGGGTGTTCTGTGGAGATGCCAGAGTGTTCTGCAATGGGGCCAGGGTGTTCTTCAGAGATGCCAGGGTGTTCTGCGAAGATGCCAGGGTGTTCTACAATGGGGCCAGGGTGTTCTTCAGAGATGCCAGGGTGTTCTGCAATGGGGCCAGGAAGTTCTTCAGAGATGCCAGGGTGTTCTGTAAAGGTGCTAGGGTGTTCTGCAATGGAGCCAGGGTATACTGCCCAGCCCAGATAGAACACATCAACTAGTAAGTAGTAACTCAGTAAGAAGTTATCAGTAAGAAAATAGATTCTAACAACATGGAGGGTAGGCAGTTGTCCAGCCATTTTACTGCCTAGGGTATACTAAAATATAAAGGCTGTATGTGTGTCTTTCATGTGAGAACATAAACCATTAAGGTGGGAAGGAACTCCATGCTGAGATTTTTAAAATATTTTCTGCAACATACTGCAATGGTGCCAGGCTGTCCTATCATGGTGCTTAGGTGTTCGGCAATGAGGCTAGGGTTTTGGGTTATGGTGCTAGGCTGTTCTGCAGTGATGCCATCGTGCGCTGCAATGGTGTCAGAGTACTCTGCAGTGGTGCCAAGGTGTACTGCAGTGATGCCAGGGTGCACTGAAGTGGTGTCAGGGTATATTGCAATAGTTCCAGGGGTGCACTGCAGTGGTGCCAGGGTGCACTATGATGATGCCTGGCAGAGCCTGAGTCAAAGCACGAAGGAAAGGCTAATCTAGTTTGGACTCAAACGTGAAGCAGGAAGTGATCTGCCTAACCGAACAGGAAAGGAGTTATGGCCCCTAACCAGCACATCCATAAATTAACCTGAGGATGAGCAGATAGAATTCAGCAGATATCAAAGGTAGCAATGTATCGGTCAGCACAAACACCTAATTTCCGCTAAGGCTAGCTCTTTTCCACAGCTCTGAGAGTGTGGGTCCATGACCTTCTCCCTCAGATCAAATCCTCAGACACTCCAATACCTTCTCTCTAATGGCTCAGTACTGTGTATAAGCTATGCACCCTCATACAGGCGGAATCTTCTCTATATTGCTTACCCTAGGTAGCAGAGTGCAAAAGCTAGTAGACACTTGTGGTTCTATGTTGTTTAGGAGAGGTTGGCAAAGGGGAGATGTTTGCATGTGTTTACTGCAGGTATAATTTTTTTTTTTTTTTTTTTTTTTAAGGATCATTCCCACCTATGGTTGAATTCACAGCTGTGGAGCCAGTGGAACGAGAGGACCGCGTATGTCAATTATAACTGAAATATTGCTTCTAAACACTGTTCCTAAGTGTTACAATACTTTCGTATGCTCATTTGCTGTATGAAGTAACTAAGAACATATACAGAATGTCCAAGGGTAACAGCTATGCAGTCAGAACTCAGTCCAGAGTAGAAACAGATGTGTGGGCAAAAGACAGTGTGCAAACATGAGCACTGTCTTTTGCCCACACTGCGTGTGCAAACGTGAGTGCTGTCTTCCACCCGAACCTCTCTTGGCTTGGCTGAAGCCACCAGCCTCCTTCTTCAGGAGATATCAGTGCAAAAGCAAAACAGATATTCCAAGTATCCATAAGGCAATAAAATCTGGGAGGAGTTTTCTCAGGTCAGTGGAACAAAGTATTATATAAATAAATATATTTAAATATACATGCAAATATATGAATTTGTATAATTTGATATGGTGATTTAAATCAATACAATTTAAAAGTTAGCAATTAATAGCTAGCATTAAATAAATGCATTTAAATCAGTTGCTTTTTGAGGAGGGTGGAATAAGTTAATTCTGTTAAAAAAGGAAGAAGGAAGAATGAAGATGGGATGAAGGAGCCCCTTAGGGTAGTTCCCACCCCACTTACAAAGACTGGTAAGGACTGACTAGGAAAACACTTTCTGTCAAAGATACAGTCTTTTATCTTATTTTCCCCCCTTGGGGGAAAGGAGGCTTAAAAGATAGAACAGTTCTGTACCGTCTCTCTGGGGTCACCTCAACTCCAGGAGAAGTACGCTCATGTGAGCTGCCCAGGCCCAGAACCTCGTGTGCTCATTTCCTGGAAGGCAGGGCTTCTAGGGCAGCGGAGAGATGGCTTCCTGCCTGTTACTCTTGCTGCTGATGAAAAATAAGAGGCAGGGGAGGTAACAGAACTATCTTTAAAGACTGCCTTCATGGGAAAATTAAAGTAGAATCAAGACCAAAAGGAATATGTAAAAGCTGAGTCTGGCCAGGCCGACTGGGAAGTCTTTCCTTGCCCGAAATGGAAAATGAGAAAGAGCCAGCTCAGGCCCGAAGGCAGGAGGATTTTGACTGTAAGAACAACTGTATATTTGGTTCTGTCCCCTCTGGCTTTCTTGCTATGTCTTGGCTGTTATTATTATTTTACTGTTTAATTTTTTGTTAGACCATTTATAGTATTATAAAGTAGCTCATATCCTTTTGGAACTAAGTTTCTTATAAATAATATAAACACACTTGCATATTTTAATAAAAATATTTACAAAAATATTGCATTTGTTCATATTCGCCTGTATTATTTATAAGTACAGAAATTTAATGTATATCCACTCAGAAGTTAATACATCATAGTATAGGAAAATGCCACACCTGAGTTTGGCTTTAGTAGCTCTCAACAGATGTTATTTTGTCTTTGTAAGAGCCGAAGAACTCTTGTAATGGATCCTTAGCCAGGGCACAGGGGGTGGGGCCACCCACAATCACCAATATTTGACTCCCAGTGACATGAAGGTTGGCTGAGAGTTGGAGGGTCACCAAGGTGGCAATACCAGGACATAACAGGGAATGCTGCTTGTGACTGGTGTGACAAAAGGCCACAGAACAAACAAATCATCAGAGGAAGTCAACTTCTTGAGATTGTCACAATCTGAGTTGATCAGGAACTCAGTTGGCAGTGTCAGTCATAACTTTTAAGGACAGAAGGCCCCTGAGTGGCACCAGCGTAAAGGTGTTTGCTGGGATGACAGATGAGTCATCATATTCAGAGGCTGCAGCTGCGGATGGCCTTGGAGCTGCGGGGTTTAGGAGAGAATGGCCCTAAGATTCTCTCTTCTGGGGACAACTGGCCCTTCATCCTTCAACCCATCATTTACCCAGTCATTTACCAGGAAGAAGATGCACCAGGAGGTGCTGGGAGTGAGAACACAGAGGTGCATGGATTGTTTTCCCTGCAGGTTAATGATGCCACAGCATCATGGGATCTAGTTTGGACTAACACATGGAACGTGCTTAGTGGGGTTGGCTGGTTTGTGGTTCATTAGTTTGTCTGTTTGTAGATAGCCGCAAGCACAAAGAGCAACGAGTGAGGAGACTGGAGACACAGAGTTAAGGAAACACCCTCAACAGCTGCTGTTTCAAATTCACAGCCTTTGCTCCTTCTCCCAGTTGCATCTCGGTACTGAGCATATACATTCGAGCCTAGTGATGACTGCTGTTTTACAGTGTTACTAACTGTTCATTAAAACCTTCACAGGTAGTATTCCACTTAATTCTCACCACAGAGCCACAATTTGAAGGCAGTGTGACGCACAGACCTTCCCTCTTTAGTAGCAATTCTGCCTTAGTGTGCGTGCTATGCATGCATGTTGAGTTGTGTAGGTACAAGTGTGTGTGCATGTATGTGTGTGTGTGTGTGTGTGTGTGGTATGGTGTGTGGGTAAACATGCATGCACATGGAGGCCTAATGAACCTGGTGATCACCACCAGGTCTAGCTGGGCTAGTGGGCAGTGTTGCCCAAGGGAGGCACCATCTATGCATGGGAGGAAGGGCATAGAATTACAGGCAGCTGGCAAATCCACCCAGCTGTCTGATTTTCATGTGCGCTCTGGGAAATCCACCCTCTGGTCCTCACACTTGCATTACCCACTGGAACCATGTCCCTAGCTCACTAGCAGTGGCTCATTCTTTTCCTTCCTTCCTTCTTTCCTTCCTTCCTATTTCCCTCCTACTCTCCCTCCCTCCTTCCTTCCCTCCCTCTTTCCTTTCTCCTTCTCTTTCTCCATCTCTCCCTTCCTTTGTTACTTTCATCCTTCCCTCCCCTCCTGCCCCTCTCTCTCTAATTCTTTCTTTCTGAGACATGATCTCACTGTAACCCTGGCTGGCTTAGAATTTACCATGTGGACCAGGCTGGCCTCAGTTTCACAGAAATCCTCTTGCCAGGCCTCCTGAATGCTGGGATTGAAGGCACATGCCACCATGTCTAGTTTAGTAGTGATTCTTACATATCAGCTACATGTTTTCAGTTCACCTATTGGCTAAAGGTATTGTCTTTAGTCTTTCCTATAAGCATGCTTCATAGAAACAAAGCAATTCTTTCTCGGGAGCACTACCCCAAATCTCTTACCATCTTTCCCTTCCCCATTCCTCCACCTAAGACTTATTCCACAGATCTTTCCTTTGTGCAAAGGACCCTGCTGGGCACTAAAAATAAATTATGAGACTGAATGAATTATGAAACTCAGAATTCATGATCTAAACAGGAAGGAAAAAACTATGTAGACAGATTAGATAACAATAATTTTATGTCTCTTAAATCTGCAATTGTCCTCTCAGGTTTTTTACTCCCAGCTGGGAGAAAATATTAAGTTTCATCTATGGCAAAGATGCTGAGAGAAAATAGGTCTTGTGTCAAAATAAGCCTCTGAGATTCACAGGGGAGGGGAGTGTGTCTTTAGGACTTCGTGGGTCTGGGGGACATGCCAGGATCAGAATAGAATGCTTGGTAGGAAGCATGTATGGATGCATGTATGGAGGAAGTGGATCCGGGTGACATATCCTCAGAGCCAGGGTTCCCTGTGTGGTACAAAAGAAAAGTTGTGCATTTACGGAAACACACACACACACACACATACACACACACACACACACACACTCACACACTCACACACTCACAGGCAACACTATATACTTTTCAAGAGAGGGTCTCCATTTGTTGCCCAAGTGAACCCAAGACTATAAAATAGTTGAGACCCAGTGAAGAGAGCCTTTAAAATCACCACATGAGAAACTGTATTAAAGGATGCATTATTAGAAAAGTTGAGAACCAGTGCTCTAAAAGATTCTGAGCATTTAAAATTCTAATGTATTTATTATAAAAAATGTAAGAAGAAAGACAAGTAATAAACAACCCTCTTAACCATAAAAAAATTAAAAATCAAGACCCATGAACAAGACAACTTTTCACCTCATAAAATCAAGGCCTCTTAGCATAGGATGCTGATGTGATACTGTACTTACATCAAGAGCCACAGACTGCTTGGCCCAGGACTTCTTCACTTGATCGTACATAATTGTGTTGTTAATACCAAGGCCACAAAAGATGACAAAGGCCTAGGACACAGAAAGCCTGTTAATTAAAAACCGTAATAACTCACAGTCAAGATCTAATATGAAAGCAGGCAGTCACGAGAGACAGTTCCAAAAATATAATTTTATTGTGCTCAGAGGTAGGCCTCGGGGACATGTGCATTAAAATTCTTAATTACTATTGTCATGTAAGGACTTTATAGCTTACACTACACATGAGAAAAGAAATCATTATTTTAATGATATTGTGAAAAAATAACCTCATGCATTTGAAAGCATACAATGTGTTGCAATGTGGCTTTAATTTATTTGGGCAGTAGACTGTTTTTATTATTCTACTTTATTTAACTAAAAGCAGCTCCTTTCAATAGCAAGGCTATAAAATATTTTGGCCAAGAAACTGAGTAAGAGAAGCCACAAGGTTGGGGTTAAAGACAACCAGACTGATTTAGAACCAGCTACTGAGAAAGATGCAATAAGAATGATAGTTTTTGTTGGATTCTGGCACAGTCCATGAAAAAGCACATGAAAGCCAACTTCTTCCACTGGAGACAGCAGGGAACAGAAGCTTGTGAACTAAAGGGAAATGGGGAAGACAGACCTGACAGGGCTGGCTAAGGGTTTCATGACTGAACATGTGCAAACGCAAGGATGGTTAATACTGGGCTGAAATGGGGAGTATAGAATGAAATTCTGCAATAAAACTAAGATAAAAGGTCACAAACTAATCCAATGGGTGAAAACATAATCAAATCTTGCCTGTGTATTTATAGTCCTTAAATTTTCCTCTAAGTCTGGTACACCATTTAACTATGTTAAAATGATTAATGTTTATCCCAACACACATGGGCAAGGAAACTGTCAGTGATTCAGCTTTGGCCCTTGGCTTTTAAATGTCTTTGCTCACCTCAAAAAGCCTTTGGTCGGCATCATCAAAAGGTTTCCCATCAAGTCTGTTCAACACTTGAGCGACCCCTGTTGAGGGAAGGTGGGGACAGTAGTCATTGTCAGTATTGGCATTCTGTTCTTGTGACAGAGTATGACATAGCTGATTCTGTGGGTGACTTAGCACACACAGTTTAATCTCTGATGCAATACATACAGTTTTATATATGATCACTGGATATATATATGTATATATATACATATATATACACACATATACATACATATACATGTTTATACATACACACACAAATATATACATTAAATATACATCCTCCTTGGTGTTTGGGAGGATCAGTGTGGTGTGGCGATGAAGAACAGAGGGTCTGGATTTAGAAAACCTTAATTCATATTCCAGTTCGAGTGTCAGCTGTGTGTCTGTGAGTAAATGAACTGTTTTAGTAATGAAAATCTTTGTTGATACAAAAGGAATTAAACTGTAAACTATCCCAGAGGATTATGAAGTTGTAAAATGGGTTTTAGAGTTTCATTCTGCACACTTAAGACATAGAGCATGATTTTATGGGCCACATGCGGGTCAAAACAAAGTTAGTTCTGCTACCTGCTCCCAGCAGCTCACACTCCTCTAACAGACTCAGTGTTTGCAGGGCTTTGCCTCCACAAATACATTCCCAGCAGTATACCAGATGTGTTGACACATGGCTTCCAAAACACATCGGTCTAACTGAAACAATTCTATGCTAAAAGCTGCTCCTCTGTGGCCCCATTTAATAGAAACAACAGAAAAATATAAGCTATGATTCTAAAGTGATCCTGTACCTCTAAAATGTACCTAACTCCCCACTTGTGAGCCAACTCATCGTGTTCTCAACATCATATAAATAAACGAAAAGTCTTAGCATAACAGGAAAACTACAGCACTAGCTTGGAAGTAAAAGGAGATGTTTATCCTTAGGATTGAAATACAGGATTGTATATGAGATTGCCATTGTTTCCTATGGACATTTTATCTCCTTTAAATATATATATTTAAAACCTTATATTTAATATAAGTTAATTCCAATTTACTCAGGCTCAGATCCTAAGAGTCTAGAATATCCTTTATGCCTAAGAACATATTAATATATTTGTGCAAGTTGAGTAGTACAATGAGGGAAAAATCCTTTAAAAATGTAGGACGTGGGCTGCAAGTAAACTCGGTTGGTACAGTGTTTGCCAAGTGAGCTGGAAGCATCATATGGTTGACTGTGATGGTGCACATGTGCAATTTCAGCTGACACTCACAGGGTACTAAGTCATTGGTTACACAGAGAGAAGCAAGAATATATATTACATCCTAAATATACCCATCACCTTATGTCTAAACCCTACATTTTCATTGTGGTTTTAAGTAAATCTCTCTCCTTCATGATTGCTTAAGCTCTTTCTTTCCTGAGATTCTGTATTGACTGATCTTTTCCTGACTGATTTTTTTTGTGTGTGTCGTTGGGTTGGGTTTTGGTTTTGGCTTTTTGGTTGACAGGGTCCCCTATTCTTTGAGGTAATGGGAAATGGCAGGTATGGAGGAAAGTATCGGAAACTGCTTTTGCCTAGGGTTTCTTTATTGTGGGGAAAGTGCAGAGACATGCCCACAAAGATGTGTATTCAGATGTGTCCAGCATCTCTGCACCTGCACAGTGTGTAAACAAGCTCAGGCATGGACACAGATACCCTAGGAAAGGGAGGATACCTCAAGTTTAGTCTTGATCCATTTAATAACTGTAACTTTATAACTGTTTCAACCTCTCCAACTCTGTTTCCCCCTTCCCCCTCCCTCCCTCCCTTCTTCCCTCCCTCTTTCCCTTCCATGTCCATCTCTATTCTTTAATGTCTACAATGTAAAATAATAAAGTTCAACTGGTAGCTCCTGAGACTTCTATCTTCAAAATTTACTAGTGCTTGGAACCTAATCAACATTTGTGCCTGTTCTAATTGATACTCATTCATTAGTAGACTGTGCTCTGGAATTGTAGAACAATGTGGAGACATCACTTGGACTGGGTCTGGTGATACATTCCTGTAACTCCTACTATTTGGGAGGCAGAGAAAGGAAGAGTGTTATGAGCTACAGGCTAGCCAGAAGTTAAAGGCAACACACACACACACACACACACACACACACACACACACACACACACTGGGGAATACATGAAAATATATGGGCCTGGTTTCTGTTCTACGGAAAGGTGCTGGTTGCTTCACAATTAGAGTCATGTGGGTGATGCCTTACCAATTATTTGGTGATTGCTGTTCCAAATAGGGACACAGAGAACAGATCTTATATGAAAACCAGATATCTGGTCAGCCTAGGATAGAAAAAAGAAGTTAATTATCACCAACTATTAACCACTCATTGAAAAATTATTTCTATATACTGTAATCTAACATTATTTTTGGAGACAGGATCTGATCCTGTTAGCCAGTCTAGTCTAGAGCTCGCTATCTCCTCTCCTTAGCCGTCTATAGCAGACGCCACAGCTTCCATTACACTATAATCTTTGAATAATTACACTCATTTGCTCTCCTTTTCTTACGTCACAGCGAACAATACAAGAAAAAACAAATTTAAACCCAGCATAAGTCAAGCAAAGCCCAACTACCCCAATCCCTGCAGTCACAGAGAAGTGGGTCACAATTATGGCACCAGAAAAGTATTCTGCAGTGGATTCAAGGTAATTAAAGCATTTTAATCAAGCCAGTAGTGTTTAATTTTGCCGGGGCACCCCCATTGGTAAGAATGTTTGAACCTACAAGGAAATGCGCCATATGTACATTAAGTTTAGATGCTGCTGATTTATTACTTACTACTTTTATTTATTAGACACTACTAATTTAATTACTTTAAATTATGAGCATGATTCTGTGTGGGCTGTGGGACTGTGCATGTAAATGTGAGTGTTCCTGGAGGCCAGGGTGTCACATCCCCGAGCTGGAGTTTCAGGCAGCTGTGAGGCACCTGATGTGGGTGTTGGGAACTGAACCCAAAGTCTCTCCAACTCAATACTACATGTTTTTAATTTTGCTAAGTTGCTATGGATATTGTAAAAATTCCATAACAAACACTTAAAACCAGAAATTGAGAAAGAAAGTATAAACAAGAGGATTCAAAAAAAAAAATTTCTGAGCTCTAACAGAAGTTAGTCATCTACCACCATGACACATCAGAGAACAAGTCTCATACTTGAGTGGCCAGAGGAGCTACTGAGGCTGGCAAGGCCCTGGTGAGTTCAAATGACCTTGGCTTCCAGTGAGAAAGGCCAGCGTGCCATCCTATCACTAGAGCTGGGACAGCAAGATAGCAATGATGGAAAGATATCTTGAATATTCATTGAGAGTTGAGAACTACTGATTTTTAAATTAAGAGTTAAGAAAGAATAGGGTCTATACAGCAAACCAGTAGCCAACATCAAACTAAATGGAGAGAAACTTGAAGCAATCCCACTAAAATCAGGGACTAGACAAGGCTGCCCACTCTCTCCCTACCTATTCAATATTGTACTTGAAGTCCTAGCCAGAGCAATTAGACAACAAAAGGAGATCAAATGGATACAAATTGGAAAGGAAGAAGTCAAATTATCAGTATTTGCTGATGATGTGATAGTGTACTTAAGTGACTCCAAAAATTCCACCAGAGAGCTCCTAAACCTGATAAACAACTTCAGCAAAGTAGCTGGATATAAAATTAACTCAAGCAAATCAGAGGCCTTCCTCTACACAAAGGATAAACAGGCTGAGAAAGAAATTAGGGAAACAACACCCTTCACAATAGTCACAAATAATATAAAATACCTTGGTATGACTCTAACTAAGCAAGTAAAAGATCTGTTTGACAAGAACTGCAAGTCTCTGAAGAAGGAAATCAAAGAAGATCTCAGAAGATGGAAAGATCTCCGATGCTCATGGATTGGCAGGATTAAGATAGTAAAAACGGCCATCTTGCCGAAAGCAATCTGCAGATTCAATGCAATCCCCATCAAAATTCCAACTCAATTCTTCACAGACTTAGAAAGAGCAATTTGCAAATTCATCTGGAATAACAAAAAACCCAGGATAGCCAAAACTATTCTCAACAATAAAAGAACCTCTGGGTGGAATCACTATCCCGGACCTTAGCTGTACTACAGAGCAATTGTGATTAAAAAAAAAAAAAAAAAAAAAAAACCAAAAAACTGCATGGTATTGGTACAGTGACAGGCAGGTAGATCAATGGAATAGAATTGAAGACCCAGAAATGAACCCACAAATCTATGGCCACTTGATCTTTGACAAAAGAGGTAAAACCATTCAGTGGAAAAAAGACAGCATTTTCAACAAATGATGCTGGCTCAAATGGCGGTGAGGATGTAGAAGAAGGCAAATTGATTCATTCCTATCTCCTCATTCAAAACTCAAGTCCAAGTGGATCAAGGACCTCACATAAAACCAGATACACTCAAACTAATAGAAATGAAAGTGGGGAAGAACCTCGAGGACATGGGCACAGGGGAAAATTTCCTGAACAGAACACCAATAGCTTCTGCTCTAAGATCAAGAATTCACAAATGGGACTTCATAATGTTGCAAAGCTTCTGTAAGGCAAAAGATACTGTCAATAGGACAAAACGGCAACCAACAAATTGGGGAAAGATCTTTACCAATCCTATATCTGATAGAAGGCTAATATCCAATATATACAAAGAACTCAAGAAGTTAGACTCCAGAGAAACAAATAACCCTATTAAAAATGGGGTACAGAGCTAAACAAATAATTCTCAACTGTTGAATACCGAATGGCTGAGAAGCACCTAAAGAAATGTTCAACATCTTTAGTCATCAGAGAAATGCAAATCAAAACAACCCTGAGATTCCACCTCACACCAGTCAGAATGGCTAGGATAAAAAACTCAGGTGACAGCAGATGCTGGAGAGGTTGTGGAGAAAGAGGAACACTCCTTCTTTGCTGGTGGAATTTCAAGCTGGTACAACCACTCTGGAAAACAGTTTGGCGGTTCCTATGGAAATTGGACATAGTACTACTAGAGGACCCAGCTATACCGCTCCTGGGCATATACCCAGAAGATGCTCCAACATGTAATAAGTACACATGTTCCACTATGTTCATAGCAGCTTTATTTATAATAGCCAGAAACTGGAAACAACCCAGATGTCCCTCAACAGAGGAATGGATACAGAAAGTGTGGTACATCTACACAATGGAGTACTACTCAGCTATTAAAAACAATGAATTTATGGAATTCCTAGGGAAATGGATGGATCTGGAGAATATCATCCTGAGTGAAGTAATCCAATCACAAAAGAACACACATGGCATGCATTCTCTGATAAGTGGATATTAGCCCAGAAGTTTGGAATACACAAAGTACAATCCACAAACCACAAGAAATTCAAGAAGAAGGAAGACCAAAATGTGGATACTTCATTCCTTCTTAAAAGGGGGAACAAAATACCCATGGAAGGAGTTGCAGAGACTAACTATGAAGCAGAGACTGAAGGAAAGACAATTCAGAGACTGCTCTACTTGGGAATCCTTCCTATATTCAATCATTAAATCTAGACACTATTGTGGATGCCAGCAAGTGCTGGCTGACAGGAGCCTGATATAGCTGTCTCCTGAGAGGCTTTGACAGTACCTGACTAATACAGAAGTAGAGGCTCATAGCCATCCATTGGACTGAGTACAAGTTCCCCAGTGAAGGAGCTAGAGAAAGGACCCAAGGAGCTGAAGGGTTTG
>JADRCD010177429.1:0-11136 GCA_019843815.1 Montemys delectorum
GTGGTATGTGTGTGTGTGTGTGGTGTGTGTGTGTCTGTGTGTGTGTGTGTGTGTGTGTTGGGTGAATCCCAGTTTTGTCCACTCCATCTGCTTGAGGAAACATTTTGGAATAACCGAATCTAGGGAAGTGAGGAGTGGGGACATGCACGTTAGTGTAAGAGTTCTCACAGCTGTGCACATGTGTGAAGGCCAGAGGAGGATGCCAGGTATCTTCTATCAGTCTTCACCTTATTTCCTTGAGAGGGGTCTCTGGATGAGCCACAGTCTCACCATTTCAGCTAAGATGGCTAGCCAGCTAGCTTTTGGGGTCCACCTGTCTCTGTCTCTCCCCCGACCAATGCTGGGGTTACTGGTACTGGCCATTTCCTTTTGTGTGTATATACTGGAAATTCGAACCCAGGTCCTCATGCTCACAGAACACGTGCTCTTGCCCATTGCCCAAGCCACTTGGAGGAAAAAGGGTTTCTCTCCCATGCTGATCACAGTTCCTCACTAGTGGAGTCAAAGCAGGAACTCAAGGCAAGAGCCCGGAGGCAAGGACTACCTGGGAGGAAGGACTCAGACTGGCTTTCTCCTCAGGGCTTGCTCATCCTGCTTGCTTATACAACTCAGGACTTCCTTCCCAGGGGTAGCATCACCTCCAACGGTCCAAGCCCTCCCACATCAATCATTAATCAGTAAGGCATCTCCCATAGATAGACGTGCCCACAGGCCAACCAGATGGGGGCATTTTCTCGGCCGAGGTTCCCTCTTACCAGATGACTCTAGTCTGTGTCAAGTTGACAAAGAGGAAAAAAAAAAAAAACTAGCCAGCTTATCCAGTGAGTTAGCCGTCTCCCCAGCCACTAGCTGGTATTTCTAAGTTAAATGTTTCTTTTTTGTTTGTTTGTTTTTTGTTTGTTTTTCGTTTTGTCTTTCAAGACAGGGTTTCTCTGCATAGCCCTGGCTGTCCTGGAACTCACTCTGTAGACCAGGCTGGCCTCGAACTCAGAAATCCGCCTGCCTCTGCCTCCCAAGTGCTGGGATTAAAGGCCTGCGCCACCATGCCCGGCTTAAGTTAAATGTTTCTAAACTGAGTCTCTACGCTCTTACAGGAGGCAAGAGGTCTCAAGCTTGCTCCATATTTCCTTCCATCCATATCCAGTAGTAACTTGTTATTCCCTGCCATTTACTTGCCAAGTCCTTCATTCACTAAAATGGATTGATTTGTTTATTTACTCATTTTCCAGGTATTAAGTTAGAAGCCGTCTCAGTTGCTTAGGAAACATGGTCATGGGTGAGCAAAAAATAGACACTGTCCTTTTCCTCGTGGAATTCAGAGCCTGGTGACCAGAAGGAAATTAATCTATTAATTGCATGCAAGAATTGCATAATTTAAACCATGACAATTACTTGGAAGGAAGAATTCATGACGCTTTAATAGTAAACAGCAGAAGGGCCTGACTTGGTTGGGGAGAAAATGTTTAGGGTGAAATCAAAAGAATGGAGCAGAAGTTGGAGCTTGGGGACATACTGGATCTGCATTTGAAAAGGTCTCTGGGTACAGTGTGGAGAACAGGCTAGGCAAGGTAGCAGTGGAGGAAGTGTAGACTTCAGGGAATTCTGGGAGAACAGACAAGAGGCTGTTACCGGATGCCAGAAAAAGAAGATGTATTGGTCCAGGGTAAGGGTTATGAAGAATGAACCAAACCCAGAGCTACTCCAGTTGCATCCTTGGCAGCTTTGGTGACCCGAGGAGAGCAGAAGCAGGTGCCAACACTGACTCTTGACTAAGAATTGGGCTAAGGATGGCTGGTGATGCCGTTCACTAAATTTGACACTTGCTACGTGCACAGAACAGGGCAGTGTTCCATCCTGTGACATGCCACAGAGGGAGGAAGCACTGGCACCACTCCTTCCTGGTGTTCATGTCAGACAAAAGCCACCTTCTACAGTCTCATACAAACCCCACCCAATTCTTCAGGTCATGCAGATGTCATGGCTGCGCCCCCCGAGTGTGCACCAGACACTGGCTATAGTGAGTGCCACACCCAGAAATAACTACTCATTCTAGATTAAGTTGTATAGGAGCCAACTTTCTCTCCTACACAAACAAAGATCCACCCTGATCCACAGATCCACTTTCATCCACCATCTTGGAATATTCTTGGTATTCATTCTCTCCCCATTTCCAGAAGCTTCTCGTGCACTACACCTGGCCCCATCTCTGCCACTCCTTGTGTCTGGGTCTAAGGAACTAATTTGGCTCTTCCAGATTTAATCCTTGCACACGCTAAGGTCAGTACCCTATTTCTTCCATCCTGCATGATGGGCCTGGGGGGGTGGGGAGCTGAGATTGAAGTTCCATCTACCTCGAGTATTTGCAAGACCCTGGGTTCAACTTCCTGAACCACAAAGACTTTAAAATAAGAGAATAGGACCAGTGAGATGGCTCCTCAAGGAGAAGCACTTGGTACCTAAAGATGCAAGTCTGGTGGCTTTGAGTTCAATCCCAAGAACAGACATAAAGGCAAAGGCAACACCCATCACCTCAAAGCTGAGCTTTGATTTCCATATGCACATCATACATAGCTTGTACACTAGCTTGCTCTCTCCCTCTCTCTCTCTCTCTCTCTCTCTCTCACACACACACACACACACAAAATAATAATAATAATAATAATAATAATAATAATAATAATAATAATAATAATAATTGAAAGTCCTATAGCAGAAAGCACGAATATCCTGGTTTCTGGCTTTATTGAGAGAGATTGCAAAGCATGTGAGAACATGATAATTTTATAGACAGTCTGAATTGGCAGAATACAGGAATGAAAGGTATCTGAATTTTCTGTGAGGTTACCACCATTTAAAAAAAAAAAAAAGTAGGGCTTGGCGAGATGGCTGAGCGGGTAGGAGCACTGACTGCTCTTCCGAAGGTCCTGAGTTCAAATCCCAGCAACCACACGGTGGCTCACAACCACCTTTAATGAGATCTGACACCCTCTTCTGGTGCATCGGAAGTCAGCTACAATGTACTTATTTATAATAATAAATAAATCTTTGGGCCGGAGTGAGTAGAGACTGAGCGAGCAGAGTTGATGGAGCAAGCAGAGGTCCTAAAAATTCAATTCCCAACAACTACATAAAGGCTCACAACCATCTGTACAGCTACAGTGTACTCACATACATAAAATAAATAAGTCTTTAAAAAAAAGAAAAATTAAAAATATAAATAAATAAATAAGTAGATTTTTCTTCTGGAAAATACTTACACGGTGATGGAGAAAGGGCTGGGTTTGAAGCCTCACTCCATTGTTGATTCAAGTGAATCATAAGGTTCGCCTATATGCATTTTATTATCCCTATAAACAGAAGTGGCATCTTCCTCACACGCCACCCTGCCATGAACCTGTATACATA
Source organism: Montemys delectorum (assembly GCA_019843815.1). Classification (NCBI taxonomy): domain Eukaryota; kingdom Metazoa; phylum Chordata; class Mammalia; order Rodentia; family Muridae; genus Montemys; species Montemys delectorum. The sequence goes on from JADRCD010177429.1 coordinate 3,406, forward strand.
GGTAGTCCTTGTCACGACCAGCAGAGATGTGTCTCCTCTTATTGAAGTGGAAATTTCTAGTTTCCTTGCACACAGGTGAAAGGATATGTTGCTGGAGCAGACTCGGGAAAGAATGTTTTCCTGAAGCAGACACAGGTGAAAGGATGTTTTGATAGAGCAAACACTCGAAAGGACCCATGATGAAGGGATATAAACATGACCCCAAAGACAGTGGGAGACGAGCACTAAGCACTGGTTTGGATTGCTCCACCTTGCTATTCTTTACAAAGGACATGCATTATTGGTTCACCTTATGTAGCATTTTTGAGCTCAATTTGTGGTAATGCAGCCATTGAGAGAAACTTGCCCAAGAACTCCTTGTGAGGTTCCTGCAGCAGCTTGCCCCTTCCACAGCCTTGCCTCGAACTAGTTGCCAACCCGGGCAGTTTCTTCAGGATTAAACTACAGCTGCTGGTTCGTGCCTGGTATCTGCCCCCCAAAAGGACTGGACTGTAGCTACTGGTTTGTGTGTGGTGTCTTCCTGTTTGGAGAACCAGTCTGCAGCTGTTGAGTCATATATTTGGTGTTTGCTGTGGGACTGAACTGCTGAGAAAGAAGATGGAGGTCGCCCTGAAGAACTATGGCAGAGTGGGTCCACTTCCCCCATATCCTAATAACTCTTCTCCTCCACTACCTCTGCTGGGTGGTAGCCTAGAGCAGAGGTTCAGAAGTTGAACCCTTATTAAAAATAGGTTGCAAAAAGTTTATGCCTACATCTTATTTTACCATTTGTTCATTTGTTTTGAGAAATGGTCGAGTATATCCCAGAGCTGGCCCATTTTAAAATTTTTTGATAGTTTCACACATGTATGAAGTATGTAGTAAATTTTAGTCACTTTTACACTCATTGTTCTTCTCCTCCCTCCCTCTTCCACTGTTGTCATTCTTCCCAGGATGTCCTCCTGCATTTATGTCTCTTAGTGCATGTAGCACACTGGCTTTTCTTAGTTGCCTGTATAAGCCTACTTGTGTGGTCATTTACTGGAACAACAGCTATACCACTGAAGAAAATGGTACCATCTCCCCCAGCTGCTGATAGTTTCAAGGAGAGAGTTGGAGCCACAAGAGTCCTTTGTCCCTGATTAATTGATGATAGGCCTAATTTTGTGCAGGCCTTGTACAGGTCCTATACAGGTTAACACAGATGCAGTGAGTTCCTATGTACAAAGGTCATTTCATGTCCAGATGGTGTCGTCCATCAGCACGCCTCCTCATCATAACTCTGGCTCTTCCATCCCTTCTACTCCCTTTTCCTTGTCATTCCCTGAACCTCAGAAAGGGTAGTATAGACATCCTATTTAGGTCCTTGCATGCAACAATCACCTACTGTTGGCACATTGACGGTTGAAGAGGCCTCACGTTAATCACTACCACAGCTACCAGAAGCTTTTCTGGCAAAAGATGATAACAGTGCCAATCTGGGAGCATCAACATGAATATTTAGAATATGTCCACTTAGCAAAGAAGAGTACAAATAGACACCCCCCCTTCTAAATCTATATGACCTTCCCACCCATTAGATTTTGACCAGGTTTACACTGGGCACAGGTTGTCCTACGAAGGGGCCTCAAGTCCAATCAGAAAACTACCCTCATCATAAATCACATCACTGATGCTCCAGTGGGCACATCTTGGCAAGCTGGCTTTGAACTTGCAATCCTCTTCCCTCTGCCCCCCAAGTGACAGACTTTTTTTATAAGTTAAGACTTAATTTTTTTTAATTATCTTTAATCTTTTTTACAGGCCAGTCATTATCCCCCTCCCGGTCCACCCTCTGACAGTTCCTCATCCCATTATTTCTGAGGGAATCACCATCTCTGACCTCAAGCTGTACTACAGAGCAATAGTGATAAAAAAAAAAAAAAAAAACTACTTGGTATTGGTACAGAAACGGACAGGTTGATCAATGGAATAGACTTGAAGACCCAGAAATAAAACCACACACTTATGGACACTTGATCTTTGACAAAGAAGCCAAAAATATACAATGGAAAAAAAGAAAGCATCTTCAATAAGTGGTGCTGGTCTAACTGGCAATCTGTATGTAGAAAAATTAAAATAGATCCATATTTGTCACATTGCACAAAGCTCAAGTCTAAGTGGATCAAGGGCCTTGATATAAAACCAGAGACACTACCTCAAACCCATTGACATGAGGGGGGTGGATTTTCTAAACAGAACTCCAATATGGCTCAGGCTTTAAGATCAAGAATTGATAAATGGGACCTCATGAAACTGAAAAGCTTCTGTAAGGCAAAGGACACAGTCAATGGGACAAATCAGCAACCTACAGATTAGGAAAAAAATCTTTACTAACCCCATATCTGATAGAGGGCTAATATCCAAAATATATAAAGAACTTGTGACCCTCCTTCAGCTGAGGGCTGATTCTTCAGACCCCGCTTTGCCACAGATAACCACGCCTCTCTCCAAGTTCCAGTTACGCCAGAAGTCCCGCCTCCAGAGACTGAAGAAGAAGTTGCTGATTGGGTCAAGTTGCTGACGAACTTGGGGGAGGGGTTTTGCCTTACCTTTTCTACCTGTTTGCTTGTAACAAAGAGAATTGAATGAAAGATGGCAGACTGAAAACACATCATGTGTTAGTCTAATTTTTACAAACCCTTCCCACAGTTCTAGTACCCCAAAATTATTTTTCAGGACCTTGACCCCATTCCAGAAAACCCATCCATACATGTAGCCACTGGTGGTTACAGATTAGCAACCAACGTGGGGCATGAACTCACGACCCTGAGATTAAGAGTCTCATGCTCTACTGACTGAGCTAGCCGGACTAGTGTGATCTCGACTTACCCCAGCAAACCTGCCATTCCATCTTTATATTTCTTGAGGTAGCGGGGTACCTTTCTTCTCCATCTCCAGTCCCTGTTCGCAGGAGCTAACCTCCAAAAAAACCACAAACAATCCAATCAAAAAAAAAAAAAATGGGATATAGAGCTAAACAGAGAATTCACAACAGAGGAATCTCAAATGGCCGAGAAGCACTTAAAGAAATGTTCCAAGGCCTTAGTCATCAGGGAAATGCAAATCAAAACAACCCTGAGATTCCACCTTACACCCATCAGAATGGCTAAGATCAAAAACTCAGATGAAAGCACATGTTAGCAAGGATGTGGAGAAGGAAGAAGACTCTTCCATTGCTGGTGGGATTGCAAACTGGTATAACCACTCTGGTTCCTCAGAAAATTGGAAATAGATCTCCCAAGTGATAGGTTTACAGGCATGAACCACCCTGCTCTGAAACCTTGTAAAGCTTCAACCCCCGAAGCTGGGGTTGTAGCTCAGTTGCTAGAGTACCCAATTACCATGCATGAGGCACTGGTTTGACCTTCAGCATCATACGAACATGAGTGATAATGGCACATTTGTAATCTCAGCGTTTGGAAAGTGAGACAGGAGGATCATGAGTTCAAGATCATCCTTGGCTACATTGCAAGTATGAGACCACCCTGGGTTGCAGGAGAGCTTGTCTCAAAAATATAACAGGAGGAGCTGGAGAGATGGCGCAGCACTTAAGGTGGCTGAGCATTTAAGAGGACCTGGGTTCAATTCTTAGCATCCACATGGCAGCTCACAACTATCTGTAACTCCAGTTCCAGGAGATCAAACACTTTCTTCTGGCCTCTGCTGACACTGTGCACTGTAACATACTTGCAGGCAAAACACCAATAAACAAAAAATAAAAATATTTAAAATGCATAAATATCTCCAATCCTCACATTTACTTTCTTCTGACATTTCTCTTTTTCTATAGTGCTTTGCTGTGCCTACTTCCCCAAGGGCCACCAAGATACTGTTGCTCCTCTAACTCATTCATAAGAGAAAGGAGTGGTGCCCTCAGCTTAGGGGAGGGGTGTTTTCCTTGGCAAGGCCCCATAGCCTCATACATACATACATACATACATACATACATACATACATACATCATATATCCATTCATTCAACTATTTAGAAAGAAACAGTTGTTGGGTAGGCACAGTTTTGAATACTGAGGATGTAGGAATGAAAAAGCAGGACAGAGGCCTTTGGGACTGGGGACTACCTAGCATACATGAGGTTCTGGATTTGATCTTCAGTGTCATATAATCCACGAGTGGGAATGTCACCTGCCTTTAATCCCAGCCCTTGAAAGGTATGACAGGGCAATGTGGGGGGTATAGATATTAAAAATCGAGACAGTACCCATGGACAGAAGGAAATGGCTACATAAACAGACAATGAACTTTTTCATGGACCAAAAAGAATGCTGATAAATAGAATCTTCCCATTCTTCCATTCTCTGAGTAGTTTCCTGACAGGTCCAAGAACCCACATCACAGAAAATCTGATATTTTTTAACTGAAAATTTAATGCAGCTTTGTGTGTGTGTGTGTGTGTGTGTGTGTGTGTGTGTGTGTGTGTGTGTATTCCACCAAAAGTACATTTCAATAAAAATCAATGGCCTAGCCACCATCCACACATGTAACTTTCTTTGCCTCTGTTTACCTGAAAGGAACAAACACGATCTATTCCACCACCAATAAATCAAACATCCACAAATTCTGAACGGAGCAACCCTGGGGATGGCCAACATTTTGTTCTCTATTTTACAGTAATTATGCACATGATAAATCAAGAGACAAAGAAATTAGCAAGCTATTCAAGAATATCCCAAATGCTATCCTTGGTGTTTTCTTGAAAATATTAAGTACCTGTGAGGCAAGTCATTGATGTGGCTGAGCAATCCCTCCCGCAGCACAGAGCAAACGCTTATAAATGCCAGAACCCTGTGGGACCAGTCTTAAGTGGTGGTGGAACAGTATTTGATGTTTCTAGAATTGTGTATACTTAATTATATCTAGCAAAGTTGTTTATCAATAAAATGTGCATCCATGTCTGTACTCAGCCAGCTTTTCCTGTCATTCAGGATAACCAGGTGTTAGCTTGAATAAGCTTGGCAAAGTCTTTCTCTAGAAGCCTGAAAATAAATGTCTAGGTTTCTTGGCTATAGTGTCTCTGCTGCTGCATCCATTCAGCTCCATCATAATGGGCAAAAGTTAACCCTAGCTAACCTGGGAGTGAATGAGCAGAGCAGGTCTGTGTGTCCCTGTCAAACTCTACTGATAGATCACGAAGTTTGAGTTTCATATCATCGTGAAACCTAATTGGTGCCATAATTCTTTAAACCACTGAAACAATAAAGACGACAAATCTAGGCTGCAAGCCATGACAGGGACAGGGCCTGTAGGTCATGATTCCCTGAGCCCTGATTTTTGTTTGGTAGATGTTAGAAGAAAAAAAAAAAAAAAAGAACATAAAATTTACCTTCTCACAACGCTTAATCCCAGCAGCCAGGCAAGATCCTTAACCTCAGCAGGTCTCTCCCTCTCCCCTTCCCACCTCAATAATGAAGAGAATCACAGAACCCATGCTAAGACACTCTGGAAGAATCCAGGCTGACTTGAATTCAGGAAACATTCAAGCGCTCCATCAACACCATCTTTCTTTCCCTTCCTTCCCAGTTGTCTTTACCTTTTAGAGGTTTTTTTGTTTGTTTTGGTTTGGTTTGGTTTTTGTTTGTTTGTTTGTTTTTTGCTTATTTCTCTTTCTTTTTTTAGTTACTCTTCCCATGTTACAACTGATAATGAAGCATAAGAAGGGACCAGCCCCATTCCCTTGTAGAGTGAGCCCTCCCAGTCTGACTCTTCTCCTCCTATTGCATCTGGCCAAAGTAGCTTCTGGAGGCCTTGGGAGTCAGAAGTTATTAATATCAAGGAGGGACAAATGAAGCTTCAATTGGTTCTCCGAGCTGGATGCCATCTCCTTGTGAAGGTGTCCCCTCTTGAGACAAGGGTCTCTTGAGGAGATTTAGAGTGACAGCAAACACCAGTGACAATTATATTCATTGCGCCTCTCTAAGTAGAACTGCCACCATGAGCACCCCAGGGTTTACCAGCCACAAACTTCCTGGATCATAGCATCTCCAACCAAGCTCAGCTATCCTGATGGCTGACTGGAGACAGACAGAATACCTCCCCATCATGGGAAGAGAGTGAGTGATGGGGCCCAGGAAGAAGTGAGGAGACCTGGGCTTCCTAGGGACTAAGGAGTAGGCACTGGATGGGTCTTCAGAACTCCACAGATGAATTCTCTCCAACTTTGAAAATATCCAGAAGTTGCTGAAAGGAATTTTCCCCCCATACTTTAAGGATTATGTGTACTGAAACTTACTGCATCCTGAGGAACAGGACCTGAACTTCTCATAGTAAAGACTTGATGTCAGAGCTTTGAAAGGTCCAAAGAAGTTTGTTCCCATTAGCTAATATGCCAAGGCTGGCAGATGCTATCAGAATGAGCTGACACACTGCACAGAGACAATGGAATACTGCATTCAGGAACCATTGTCCACTGGAGAGATGGCTCAGTGGTTAAGAGCATTGACTGCTCTTCCAAAGGTCCTGAGTTCAAATCCCAGCAACCACATGGTAGCTCAGCTACAGTGTACCCCTATACATAAAATAAATTTTTAAAATTTTTTTTAAAAAAAGAACCATTGTCCAATTCTCTGCTTTCTGCTGTGAAACCTTATGTCCCTGGGCTTCATTATCCAAGTCTCTAAAACTAGAAGATCCAGTGAGATGTGCTATGAGACAGCCCCTGCACAGCTGCTGTGTTTCTCGAAAGTCAGGAGTTTTGGTTTGTGCTGAGGGCTCAACCTAGGACCCTGCACGTGCTACGCAAGCCCTCTACCGCTGAGCTGCAAGCCCAGCCCAGTTCTAACCATATGTGGATCCCAATCAGTGTTTCTAAAGCTCATACGTATATGTTCAGAACCTGCTTAAGGAAGAAAATAATGGCCACTGTGTGTAGTTTGCTAAGACTATCTCTATAAAATACCAGACTGAGTGCTTTAAACAAAAGAATTGTTTTTCTCCTCACAGTGCTGGATGGGGGAAGTCAATCAGGTCTTCCTTTGTGGCCGTTTCTCACCAGATCATCTCGTGTGTGTCTGTGATCAGATCTCTTCTTATATAGTACCAGTCACTAGCACCCACACACATGATCTCATTTAATTATATTTTTAAAAACCTGATGTCCAAACCCATTCATGTTCCAGGGTTCTAATGATTAAGATTTTGCCCCTCTCTTTTTCTTTCTGTCCAGTGCTGGACTCCTTCTCTTGGTGGGACAAGAGGAGGGTAGAGAGTCCAGAATAAACGGGAGTAATGGAAAATTTTACAAGTCAGATCCAACCACACACATATGAGCCTTTGTTTCTGAGCTCCTCTTAGTCGCTCAGATTCATCGTGGATCGACTGTATCCCACCCTCAAGTTTATATGCTGAAGTTCCAATCCTCAATGTGGTAGAATTAAAAGAGGAAGTCCCTGAGAGCATTGTAGGTGGCGCTATCACTACTGAGATGTAGTGTCCTTAAAGGTGAGGGGAATGTGGGGACTGTAGCTCAGTGGTAGTGTGCTTGCCTAACATGAGTGAGACTCTGGGTTTAATCTCTAGCACAACACATTTTTTCTTTTCTTTTTCTTTTCTTGAAAATGGATTCTTGTTCAATATATCCAGATTACAGTCCTCCCTCCCATTCCTCCAAATTCCTCCCTGCCTCCACTCTTCTCTGGACCCACCCCCTTTCTATCTCTCATTTCAAAACAACAGGCTTCTAAGAAATAACAACCAA
>JADRCD010177429.1:11146-24535 GCA_019843815.1 Montemys delectorum
ATTATATACACAGAGGACTAGATGTAAACCCATCCAGGCCCTGGGATTGCTGCTTCCATCTCTGTGAGCATGTATGTGCCCTGCTTTGTTTTTTTCAGAGAGCTACGTTTTTCTGATGTCCTCCATCTCCTTTGGCTCTTACAAGTTCTGCCTCCTCTTCTGCAGGCTTCCCCGAGCTCTGAGGGGAGGGATTTGATGGAGACCTCCAATTTAGACTCTCCATGTAATGTCTGGCTGTGGGTCTCTTCGTCTGTTGCCAGAGGAGGCCTCACTGATGATGACTGGATAAGGCACTGAGCTATAAGTATAGCAGAATATCATTAGGGTCATCCTATTGATTTTTTTTTTTTTTTTTTTTTTTTAGGCCAGTCGTGTTTGGTTTTTCCCCAGGTCTCTGGGTTATCTAGTCTCTGGCTCTCTGTTATCCAAGCAGAGTCAGGTGTGGAAGTACACTTCCATTGGCGTGTACTTTAAGTCAAATCAGACATTGATTGGCTAACTCCTACAAGTTCTGGACCACTCTTTCCCTGGCATATTTTACAGGCAGGATAGATTGTAGGTGGAAGGTTTTGTGGCTGGGTTGACGTCCACGTTTCTGTTTTGCTAGCCTGCAGAGCACTTTCCCACACCAAAGAGACTTGAATATAGGGGTAAGGGCTCCACTGAAACACCAGTTTGATTTCTCTGTGTACAGTGAGTCATGTGAATATTGTCTTTGGCCATGGGACCCCAATGTCAGTTTTCAGAGAGCAATCTTTTGTCTTAGCATCAGCCTGGTTTGTTTCCAGGTTTTCATGGGACCCCCTTGGCCAACAACTCAACTGACTGCAACCCAATCTCTCCAGTGAAAGCCTTGCCTGGCCACTAGAGATGCCAGCTGAGACTCCATATCCACCATTACTAGGAGTCCCATTAGAATCACCTTCATAGATTCCAGGAAGTTCCTTCTGCATGATGTTTCCACACCATTCCAAAATGTCCCCCAATTCCAGCAGTCTCTCCCAACACTCACTCCATCCCATCCCCCTCCCAACCTTGTTCCTCCCTATCTAGCCCCCACCTGCCCCAAGTCCACCCATAAAATCTATCCTATTTCCCCTTCCAAGGGAGATCCATGCCGCCACCACCCCAGACTCCTTCTCTTTACCTAACCTCTCTGGGTCTACAGATGTAGCTTGCTTATCATTTACTTAATAGCTAGTATCCACTTATAATTGAATACATACCATATTTGCCTTTCTGAGTCTGGGTTACCTCTCTCAGGATTTTTTTTCAAAGGGAGATATTTAATCCCAATGCTCAGGGGGCTGAAACTCAAAAGGACTGCCTCAAAATAATACCTGAACTACAGAGTAAATCTCTCTCTCTCTCTCTCTCTCTCTCTCTCTCCCCCCCCCCCACTGTGTGTGTGTGTGTCTCATTGTGCTTTTTTTGGTTTTGTTTTGTGTTTTGTTTTTTTGTGACAGGGTTTCACTGCTATAGTCTTGGCTACCCAGAAACTCTTCTGTTGACCAGGCTGGCCTCAAACTCACAGAGACCCACTGCCTCTGCCTCCCGAGTGCTGGATTAAAGGTGTGCGCCACCACCACCTAGCCAGAACTGCTTCTCCACCTTAGGTTTTTCTCCTTCCTCTGGCTCCCACACTCCAATAAAGGATAGTTGTGAAGGGCCTTCCCTTCTCCTCCTTCCCCCCAGGCTGCCTGAGATTTTCATTAAGCTCCATCAGCTAGTTCCTTCCAAAGGTGCGGATCTCCAACCCACTCACAGACCTGTGTGCTGATCTCCATCCTAGAGCCTGCTTTCAGGAATCCTTAAGATACAGATTGCTGGGGACACATTTGGACATTCTTAACACCCCATAGCCTGGGTGCCAGAATTGCTACTTACTACTACTGTGACCTAGACAGAAACTGTTCAGCTCCTCGGTAGTAAGACCTAACTCAACTATGTTGTGGGAGATAAAGGAAATACCACCTGAAACATAGCACAATACTTAGCACATTCATTAATAAGTGCTCAATAACAGTCTGCTTACAGGGCTGGTGATATGGCTCAGCGGGTAAGAGCACTGACTTGTTCTTCCAAAGGTCCTGAGTTCAAATCCCAGCAACCACATGGTGGCTCACCGCCACCCATAATGAGATCTGACACCCTCTTCTGGTGTGTCTGAAGACAGCTGCAGTGTGCTTACATATAATAATAAATAAATCTTTTTTTAAAAAAAAAGTCTGTTTACATGATCAACTGCTATACATGGCCCAAAGATTATGGAAAGACCCCAGAATACAATGAGTCTACTCCCTGGCTCCAAGAGAGGCAAATATCTATGTAGGCATGTAGGCAAGCCCTCTACACAAATGAGAATAGGCTGATGTATATATAATGGAGATATGCAATGACTGTATGGTAGGTCTTTGTAGTTAGTGAAGTTTCAAGAGGAAATCTAGGCACTAGGTTCTTCTCCAGCCCTCATGGACATTCCAGGCACCAAAAAGAAACTTGAATTTAATCCACAATTACAGGAAATAGCACATTTTCCCAATGGCACGATGATGTTGTCCTAGAGGGATGCAAGTCTGCTGCTGTCTGGGCTATTCTCCCTGGAATACTGGGGACCCAATCTTATACACAGGAAGAGGCATAATAAGGACATTTAACTTGGTTCAGTCTCATCTCTTAGTCTTAGAAGCTGTAACCACAACATTGCTTTTGTCTTTAAACATCAAGAAACATAGAAAGGATGGTCCCTTGTTAAATGTGTTGACCTTTGCCAGCACCCAGCTCATATGTGGGTGTGTAAAGGGCCAAAGGTTGCCTTCTAGGATTTGGCCCCACTCTGGAGAGGAGCAATTATCAGAGAGTTACATCCATACAACAAAATGATACCTGTTTGAACCCAAGCTGATACACATTCTTACAGCCATAAAACCTAAAAGAACATAAATTAGAAAAATTCAGAAGTAAGGGGACAGAACCTAGAAAAAACTGTAAAGAAGAAAATACTTCAAAAATGAGAACTAAGCTAGAAAAAAGTTTAAATACCTTTCTTAGGAGAAATAAAAGGTAAAAATCAGGGTGGGAGACAAGCAAAAAAGAAATGTAGCAAGAGATCAAAAGATTTGATAGAAACTGACAATTAGTGAAGTTAAAGAAGACAGTGTGCTATAATAATGGAATCCCTCAAGAAAGCCAGCAATTGGGAGGTAGAAGCAAAAGAATCCGAAGTTCAAAGTCACCAATCAATATGTAGTGAGTTTGAGGCTAGCCTATGCTACATGAGACCTGGTCTGAAAAAACAAAGATAGTCTTCCCTTTCAAGTGGATAAGATTAGATTATAGCAGCTTGAGACACCTGTTTGGATTTTTGAAAACCTGATTTTTGTTTAGTCAATTAGATGGGTGGACGGGTGAGTAGTTTTTGTTTTGTTAGTTTGGTTTAGTTGTTTCGTTTTTTTAGAAAGTCTCACACATAGTCCAGGTTGGCCTTGAGCTTACAACAATTCTCCTGCCTCAACCTCCCAATCGCTGGGGTTATAAGCACGAGCCACCACACCAAACTGCATGTACAAACTCTGAAGATCAAAAAAAGAGAACACAATAAATCAGGAGAGTGATAGCTTATAGGGAAAGAAAAGGCATTGTACTACGCTCAGTGTGCAACATATACTTGTCTGAAACTGTCCTTACGTAACGTTGTACCATGTACAAATAAATACATCCAATGAAATTCTTTTTTAAAAGGCACTGGACAGGGACAGAGCATGTAGCCAGTTTTGAAGGTGAGTGACAGTCAGCCCTTCAGTTTGGGTTCTCATCTTAGGACAACCCAGTAACTGACGTGCATGCCATGCGTGGAGTTTTATATCTGTTTCTTTTTTTTCAATTAAAAATGGTAAGGTGTGCTAACGTGTGTATGACACTTTGGAGTACTTTGCATGGAGTAGATGAGAACAGAAACTGATAAAAAAACTTTTTGTCAGCCAATTTAACCATATCTGTCTACAGTTCAAGTTATACCAGATCCATATGTCACACAGATTAGAGAGCAGATAAAATAAGAAATGTGACGAAGGTTGGATAAGTATGATGATGGTTGGGTAAAACCATGGTATTTAAAAACATTTTTTTCAAGGGCTAGCAATTCTTGCTTAGCATCTGCAAGGCCCCAAGCTTCAATCCCCAGCACTTCAAAATAAATAGATGAAATGAGGCTGGCAAAGCACTTACCAAAGGTCGGGGGACGATATGATGCAAAGCCCTTCACATCTCAGCGAGCTCCTTACACGTAAGAGATAATTATCACCGTATCAGGATACGGTGACTCAGATGGAGACTCAGAAATATACCCAGCAGCACCCAGCCAAACAGACAAAAGATCCTCTCACTTACAAAATTAATATTCCAGAGAAAAGATAATAAGAAACTAGCAACTACCTGCCATCCATTAGACAGTTAAGAGAATGAAGCTTGGTGTTTTTGTTGAACAAAATGGACTGTTCTTGGTAACATATAAAAGCAAGAAACCCAGGGGCCATGCATGAGAAGTTATCTTTTGTATTGGGTTCAATAGTGCAAAACCTCATTAATATCTTTTCAATAGTATTGTATACATTATAATACCTTTTATAAAATTAAATCATTCTTCAGTTTTCAAATGCATAAGCATATGACTGGTTTTAGTTCAAGTTGAAGGGATTCAAAGTTAATTCTGCTCAATAGACAACTAAGTTAACTCCCACTTGGAGGCTCAGAACAGCTTGAATGGAGCCCACCAAGCTAACAATGGCTGAGTGGCCGTCCTGAGCCTTGCTGGCAGGTCTGTTCAAGTCCTGGCCTCACAGCAACAGGTAGAGGCTTCCTGTAGACTAAGTCCAGGCAGAATGCTCACAAAAGGAGCTGCAGCTAAAAGGAGAACAAACTCACAAACATGAAAGTCAGGCAGGCAGGTTCCCAAGGGAAATACCATTCATTTCAGAGACCACAGGGGGTGGGGGGGAGGAGGATCACTGGGCTCAGAGGCCACCTGGGGTCCTGACTGCCATTTGCTGGCTTTGTGACCTCACATCAAGCCATTTAACATTTCTGAAATCCGTACCTCCCAGGGGTATAAAAGGGTTAATAGCATCCACTCCCTCCCACTCCCAAGGCTGCAATAAGTATTGGAGGAGCAAATAATAATAGCTGACAGCCACCAAAGGCTTGCGATGTGCCGCTGGTGGTCTGTGTGCTTTCCGCAGTGCCTGTTGTTCTCCTATTCTCCAGGGGGAGAAACTGGGGCTTGCAGAGATTAAATGATTTTTCCCAGGTTAAGGCTGATATGAAACCCAAATCAACTGTCTCCAGATTCCGTGTCCTCAGCTCTGCTGTGCCTCCTGTGGCACCTATAGAATCACCCTACGTACTAAAACTTACACGTGCAGTGGATACCAACCGACACCTAGAGGACCATTCTCCCATATGCAAAGCACAAAGAACACCTCCAAAGACTGAGAGATGTAGGGAGACCCAAGGATGTAGGTCTACATTACTCAGGGTTCCCTAAAAGACCAAAACTGACAGGATGTGTGTGTGTGCGTGTGCGCACACGTGTGTGTGTGTGTGTGTGTGTGTGTGTGCGTGTGCGTGTGTGTGTGTGTATGTGTGTGTGTGTGTGTGTGTTTATAGAAAAAGTGTTTGTGCCCCATAGTCTAACAATGGATATCTCATTCTAGAGAGGGTAATCTGGTAGTTGCTCAGTCTACAAGGCTGGATGTCTCAATGGTCCCACTCTGGTGCTGAAGGCCCGGAGGATTCCTGGAGGCTGCTAGTCTTCAGTGAATGTTGGAAGTGGAAGGAGCAGCTGCTTCTAATATCAGTGAAAGAATACTACAATGACAGGAGAAATGACCTCGTCAGCAAGAGTTAAGGCAAGCATGCAGAAGCAGTTTCTCCCATGTCTTATTATCTAGGCTGCCAACAGAAGAGGCCACCCGCATTTAGGGTGGTGGGTCTTCCTGCTTCAAATAACCCAACAGAGCAAATCCCCCAATGCCCAAGATGACCCCCACCTGCTGTCACACAGTATGGGTGGGGCAGAAGACACCCAGAGACCCGGCTGCCACTCAGATGAGCAATGAGTGGTGGAGAGAGAATCAGAATGGTGTGTGCACAATGAAGGGAGGTGGAACTGGAGACACGAGAGTAGTGAGGAGCAGCCTGATGTGAGTAGCCTGTGCTACCACGGGACGCTATGATCCATGGCCAGGTGTGTGGCCTTGCAGCAGTGAGGGCCCTTGTCAACATCTGTGGCCCATGTTACCACCAAAGGCCAAACAGATGTCCCTAATCTGGGCTGCCACCTGGAGCCATGTTGATGTCCAAAGACTGTGCAAAGTTAACCTCACCCCTCACCTGGGCAGCATGGGAGATCGGCAGGGGCTGTGAGAGTGGAAGAGCTGGCACTGGTGGCACTGCCACAGGAGAGCTCATGGGCTGAGTAACTTAGCTACCACCCAGACCTAGATCCAGGGCTTTGAGTTGGCCCACCCCAACATCTACCCCATCGATAAACTGCTGGAGCTCAAAAAGGGGCCGGCCCCGCAGATCCAAAGTTGCAGGGTCTCCATGACACTGGGCAACAACAGAATATCAAGAGGAGTCCCTGTGAAGATCCAGGGATAATATATCCAGGGATGATAATAATATATACTATAGCAGAAGCCAGAGCCCTCAAACCACACCAATGACTCACTGCAATGAACATTTGCAAGTAAAGCTGTTTGGGTAAAAGGGTACACTGTGTGACACACCGTGACACACTACAGCTTCCACAGCAAGATGTTCGTCTGTTTGTTTGTGGGGTGAAGGGGGGAAATGTTGGGGTTTTTTGGTGTTATCTTGTTTTTGTTTGTTTGTTTTCTTTGGGAAGGAGGTTGCAAAGGAAGAGGACAGATATGGGGGACAGGAGATGAATGGGATGGGGGTACATGATGTGAAATTCATAAAGAATCAACAAAAAGTTGAAAAAGAAAAGAAAGAAATTGAGAAGGGCATTTACCAACAATATGATTCTCCACTGGTGACCAAGTTTCCTAACCAAAAAATACTATTGCTAATGTAATAATTAAATAGTAAGTGTAACTTCATGCACACTAGAAGCAATTTCTGCTTGTGGGACATAAGGTGACAAAAAAAATCTACATAGGTCTGTATACTTTGTAAGATTATGGAACTTTTTCTGTCTTTAATTTTATGAGTTATACATTAGATAAATATTTTTAATGAGAAGTTTATTTTTTTCTTCTTTCTTTACTGACTGAGGAGAGCTATAATATACCATGATGGAAATTTTATTTGGAAGGAAGTAAAAATTAATTTGACATATATGGTTTAATTATCCTGAAGAATGCAAAGTAAATGGTATGCTTCAGAACACCTCCAGAGATTGAGAGATGTAGGATATTTTGGTTATTATATTGAAAAAATTTTGGCTTCAATTCCTATATCCTTATGAAGTGAAGGAACAATTTCAGAAAGTGTCTGTCACATTATATATATGTATTATACATTATATATATTATTATACATAATAATATATATGTTGCATATATATTATATATAGTAATATATATATATAACTTTATATATATATGGCTTGTGTTTTAGTTGACTCTCAGTATAAACAACTTGACAACCAAGATTAGCTATCACATAGTCCAAACCCTCAGGACAGGGCAGACTCTGGGAAAGATCAGAAGCATGGTGCTCTGCCCAACCCCATCCCTAAGAGTCAGCCAGCAATAAGGCTTTACAACAGAGTGCTGGGACCTCCTAAGATCAAGGGAGGCAGTGTACTTTTGTAGGGAAAAGAAGAACTGCTTAAGTGCTGAGGCTCAAGGCATTTGTTGCCTGCTAGTGATGAAAACCAGTGAGTCTCACCGAGGGTCCCCACAAAGAGAATGGAGAGAGTACTGGATACTATAATAAAGGATCTACATGCAACTTAAGACATTTGAGTTTGAATATCAAGACCTGGATCCCTCCGGGCGGTGGTGGCGCACTCCTTTAGTCCCAGCACTTTTGAGGCAGAGGCAGGCGGATTTCTGAGTTCAAGGCCAGCCTGGTCTACAGAGTGAGTTCCAGGACAGCCGGGGCTACACAGAGAAACCTTGTCTCTGTTGTTGAAAAGCCATGTAGCCTTGAAGACTGCATCCCTGTGGTCAGACCAGAGGACCTTCAAGGTTCTCAGCAGCATTGCTCTAGCCTTGCCTGATTAAAGGGCGCAGAGGAAGGAACTTATGCAGCACATATTATGTGTGATATGCTGCCAGAGTCTGTACCAAACCATCACCAATAATGAAACAAACACAAAGATCTCACTCAGTGCTGGACCCAGAGCTAAATACCTTATACCTGTGGCAACATTATAATGAGAACGGTTATCCCAGTCTTCGAAATAAAGCAATTATTTATTCCATGCCCTTTCAAAGCCTTATTACAGTTCTGTGTAAAAGTGCAGAGAGGGCTGGGGATGCAGCTCAGTGAAAGGGCATTTGTCTGTGGGCAGCTCTCTCTGCTTAATCCTCAAGAAACAAGTAAACCAGTCAAGGTAGAATTCTCTGTCACCAAACTGCTGTGGGGGAGCCATGGAAGAGGAAACAGGTCCCTTGCAGATCCAGGGGCTACAGAGCAGAGCCCGGGCTCCAAATGAAGAGCAACAATAAAAATAAGATGCAAAATAAAGATAAAATGTATGGAAGTCTCACATTATGCAAAGGGGACTCCAGAGAGCACATAGAGCAAGCCACTGGGAAGAGAGAGGTAACAGGGACGGGGGAGTTCAACACTCCTCCCGCCCCAAGCCAATACTATTCATGTTTCCAAACTTACCCTATAATGTTTGAGGCTCTATGTTGTCATTCATAGAAACATGTATTGACTGTAGAGCTAAGGACTGCCACTGCATCTTCAAGTATCAGAGAACAAAAGTGTGCACGTATCTCTGTTTATAAGGGAAGTCATCACAGGCTACAGTGGAGGCGCAGTGTCATACGTGGCTGGGTTTTGTAGTTATTGGTGGTGGTGGTTTTATTTGTTTGGATTTTTTTCTTTTTTTCTTTAAGATGTATTTATTTATTTTATGTATATGAGTACACTGGAGCTGTCTTCAGACCCACCAGAAGAGGGCATGGATGATTATGAGCCACCATGTGGTTGCTAAGGATTGAACTCAAGACCACTAGAAGAGCAGTCAGTGCTCTTAACCGCTGAGCCATCTGTCCAGCCCCTGCCCAGGTTGATTTTAAACTCACTATGTAGACAAGGCTGGACTTGAACCCCTGCCCGTCCTGTCCTCATCTCCCTAATGCTGGAATCACAAGTGTGTGCCACTATGCTCAGCTTTCTCAATTTGTTTTCAAGACAAGGCCTCACATAGACTGGGCTGCCTTCAAACTCACTGGGTAGCTGAGAATGATCTTGAGGTTCTGATCCTTTTGTCTCTCCAGCCCGGGTTTGTTGTTTGTTTGTTTTTTAAGTGAGAGTAGTTATAATTGAACTTCTAAAAATATACTTTTGGAAATAAATGGCATTTTGAGGGCAAGGCTTAAACATTTGCTTGAGGACTCTTTCTGACCCATCCCCGACCCCAAGCTCACTAAGCTCTCTCTCACTCCATGTTCTCAGAGGCTTCTGTCCTTCACCATTCCCCATACTCATCCAACTTATATACTGTCTAGCAGTATTCCTTTCTCCCACAAGTGCTTGGAGTCAAGCAAGGAAAACAGTACCTAACATAAACAGGTGCTCAATACATGCTCACTGGGTGGGTGGATGGATGGATGGATGGATGGATGGATGGATGGATGGATGGATGGATGGAGAGATAAATGGGTGGATGAATGGATGGGTGCATGAGTAGGTGGATGGATAGATGGGTGGATGGGTGGGTGGGTGGATGGATGGATGGATGGATGGATGGATGGATGGATGGATGGATGAATGAGTAGGTGGATGGATAGATGGGTGGGTGGGTGGGTGGGTGGGTGGATGGATGGATGGATGGATGGATGGATGGATGGATGGATGGATGGGTGGATGGGTGGGTAGGTGGTCTAAAAATCCAAATGAGAGCACAAAACAGAGGGTAGTGCATTAAAGAAAACACCAGCATGTATAAAAATAACAGCAAACAACTTCAATGGAATTTCTGGGAATTTGGTTTTACTATGTCAAACCCGTATAAGCTTTCTGAAAAGGAGACAGGTCCAACAATGAAGGAATTTTATTGCTGCCTGCATAAGAAATAAGAAAAGGCATTTACCAGCTGCTGGCTGACTCAGAGTTTCATAGTTTATTTTCAACTTAAATATTTTTAAAACTGACTTTGGTTTTGCCTTCAGCTACCTACAATACAGTCCATCTCTTCTCATGCCTCAACATTCCTTCTTAAGCTCTTTTCTACAACTTAGCCCTTAAAATAGTGCCAGTTCCAAGCATTCCATCCTGCTGCCTGTATAAACCATCAACATACCTCAGAGACTTCATTGCTTCTACACACACATCTCCACAATGGCACTCCCATCTGGAAGTAGAACAAAACTCCGGTGTCAGCCAAGAGTCTTGATTCTAGATTCAGAAACTGTGTCCTTAGTGATATGTGCCCCTATACCTGTCTTTTGTTCTGTGTGTAATAAAATCAATTTCTGAGCTCATAAAAATAAATATTTAACACATGGACCAAGTGTGATGTTAGATTCTTGAGAAGCCAGCCAGGTGAACAAAACTCTAGCAAAAGAGAAATATGTTAAAACCATAGCATCCACATGAGAGGCAGGTTCCTGCCCTCCCTAAGGAACTAATATAAATGTCTTTGTTTTCATTTTAACTATGTGGTGGGGGATTGGATGCAGGTGCCCTTGGAAATTAGAGGTGTTAGATCCATGGAGCTGGTGTTGGGAGGGGCTAGCCATGGGTGGTGGTTGGAACTGCATTTGGGTCTTCTGCAAGAGCAGTAGGTATCTCTGAGCCATCTCTTCAGCCCTAGGTATAAACTTCATAGAGACAACATGAATCACATCTTTTGTCCTTTTGTCCGTAGAAAGAATCAAAATCACAGCTCAGAGTCGAGCACTAGATAGCATTTTCCCACTCATTCAGTCATGAACAGTAATATCCAGTGGTAACCAATAGGTGCAATAACAGGTAAGAGTATTATACAGCAGATGTCCATCTAGGTTATCATTTGGACAAAATGCTTTAGGTGAGGAGTTCCCACTGAGTCTTTCTGTATGGGTATTGATAAAGAAAATGCCAGAATAGATATGCCACAACAAAGGCACAGGGGGAAGCCCAGCTAGGTTTCTTCAGGGAGATTACAAAGTAGCTCAAGACTCACACAGAGAGAAAGCTGGATAGAAAGAGACCCGAGTCACATGGCTTTCTACCAAGCTTAGCAGCAGACTATCATCTTGCATCTACATCACTATAGGCGTGGTGGCTAACATTCACTGAGAGCTTGCTATGGTCCAGGTACTGGTCTAATGCTTACACAGCATCGAGTCATTGCACAACGTGTGAACTGTGTTTCTTTATGTTCTTTCTAGAGAGAAACTAAAGGCTGCACAGAAGAGAGGAGCTATTGAAGGATTCGGAGCTAGATACTGTGCATATATGTATAAATATTCTTTTCCTGAAAGTCTCCCTATGTAACCCAAATTGGCCCTAAATGGGTAATCCTCCTCCCTTAGCCTCCTGAATGTGAGATTACAGGCATGCACCACCACACCGAGCTTGAAATTTATATTTTTAAAACACATTTCTTCACAGACTGAGGAGTATTTGCTGATGAAATAATTTTCCCTTTGCTTCAAAATAACCAGTTCAATTGATATAAGCTACTCGTTAATGAAGCTGTGATGAAGACGAACGTCCCTTTATCTATCTAACTCTCTTTTTTTGGTATGTTTCAACTTTTCTAACATATACATTTTCTTAAATCTCTGGCTGCGCTGTGGAGAGCTGATTGAAGAGTGTAAGATAAGAAAAGATAAAGATATATGCCCAGGAGTGGTATAGCTGGGTCCTCTGGTAGAACTATGTCCAATTTCCGGAGGAACCACCACACTGATTTCCAGAGTGGTTGTACCAGTTTGCAATCCCACCAGCAATGAAGGAGTGTTCCTATTTCTCCGCAACCTCTCCAGCATCTCCTGTCACCTGAGTCTTTTATCCTAGCCAATCTGACTGGTGTGAGGCGGAATCTCTGAGTTGTTTTGATTTGCATAAGATGCTCCATCATGTAATAAGGACACATGCTCCACCATGTTCATAGCAGCCTTATTTATAATAGCCAGAAACTGGAAACAACCCAGATGTCCCTCAACAGAGGAATGGATACAGAAAGTGTGGTACATCTACACAATGGAGTACTACTCAGCTATTAAAAACAATGAATTTATGAAATTCTTAGGGAAATGGATGGATCTGGAGAGTATCATCCTGAGTGAGGTAACCCAATCACAAAAGATCACACGGTATGCATTCTCTGATAAGTGGTTATTAGCCCAGAAGTTTGGAATACAGGAAGAACGACCCACAAACCACAAGAAACTTAAGAAGAAGGAAGACCAAAAGGTGGACATTTCATTCCTTCTTAAAAAGGGGAGTCAAACACCCACAGAAGGAGTGGCAGAGATTAACTATGGAGCAGAGACTGAAGGAAGGACAAGCATATAGCTATCTCCTGAGAGGCTCTGACAATACCTGACTAATACAGATATAGAGGCTCACAACCATTCATTGAACTGAGTACACTGTCCTCAATGAAGGAGTTAGAGAAAGGTTCTATGGAGCTGAAGGGTTTGCAGCCCCTTAGGACGAACAACAATTACTAACTAGTACCCTCAGAGCTCCCAGGGACCCAACCACCAATCAAGGACTATACAGGGTGGGACTGAATGTTCTGGCAGCATGTGTATAGTAGAGGATTGCAAATTTGATCATCAATAGGAGGAAAGGACCTCAGCCTTGTGAAGGTTTTGTGCCCCAGTGTAGGGGAATGCCAGGGCCAATAAGTGGGAGAGGGTGGGGTGGCAGGCATGGGGAGAGGGAGGCAAAAGAGGTTCGTTCTTGTTTTTGTTTGTTTGTTTGTTTTTTGGAGGGGAACCTGGGAAAGGGAAAATTTACATGTAAATAAAGAAAATATCTAATAAAAAAAAAAAAAAAGAAAAGATAAAGAGAGGATGGCCAAGTCAGTCATCAATGGGAGGAGAGGCCCTCGGTCCTGAGAAGGTTCTATGCCCCAGTGTAGGGGAAATGCCAGGGCCAGGAAGCAGGAGGGGGTGGGATGGAGAGCAGGGGAAGTGGGGAGGGAACAGGGGATTGTTTTAGGGTTTTATTTTATTTTTTTTT
>JADRCD010177432.1:0-24204 GCA_019843815.1 Montemys delectorum
TACTTCAATGACCCTCACATCACCAAAGGATTTTACCTCCATCGTAGCTAAGCTGAGAGTTGATAGTTCTGCTGCACCAAGAAATTAATTGTAGGCTCGATTTTTGGATACAGACTTCCTGCTATCATCAAAGCTATTTGACTTGAGTGAGTGACTTTATTCTCAGCCCACAGAGAACAGGTTACATTCATTTAAGAAATGGTGTAGGTATTAAGATGGTCTATCCATAAAGTCATTCACCAACTGTTTCAATGAACAATAGTTCTGTTTAGAGGTTGGCACAGACATTAGGTGAGGGTAAGAATTTGGTTCATTAGCTGTGATAATTTGGAGAAGCATTCATCTCAGAGAAAGAGTAACTTATAAAGACCTTTTCTTCAAACTTGATACAAGAGTCACAAACATCAAGCAAAACATTCACTCTCACTCTTTGTTGTTCTCTTACAAGCAACCTCCCTAGTTAATCGTCTATGTTTCTTTTGGGTATATAAAACGTTTGAAATATATAAGATGTTCTGAAAACCATAGTATAGTGTAAAGACATGAAATAAACAATACTACTAATAGAGAGGCTGACATAGGAGAAGCAAGATTTCAAGACCCTTATGTTATACACAGCAAGACCCTGTCACAAACAAGCTGAAAGTGTATATAGATTGTACAATATTGGACCTATTTCTCCAGTTACCAAATTAGAGAGAACATTGGATGACAACAAATTTCTAATTCCTCATATTATTGGATTTCAATCGATTATGATATGTTAGTAATATTAATTTTCATATTAATATACCAAGAAAAGGTAATTGTCACTTCCTGTTGTTTTTGTTGTAAGAGGTGGAATTAGGTTTGTGTGGATTTGTTGAAAGATTACCTTCTTGCTTCTTCTAGGGTGTAGTTTTGTTCCTTATGTTGATGTTTTCCATCTATTATCATTTGTAGGGCTGGATTTGTGGAAAGATATTGTGTAAATTTGGTTTTGTCATGGAATATCTTGTTTTCTCCATCTATGGTAATTGAGAGTTTTGCTGGGTATAATAGCCTGGTCTGGCATTTGTGTTCTTGTAGGGTCTGTATGACATCTGCCCAGGATATTCTAGCTTTCATAGTCTCTAGTGAGAAGTCTGGCATAATTCTGATAGGCCTGCCTTTATGTATTACTTGACCTTTTTCCCTTACTGCTTTTAAAATTCTGTCTTTGTTTAGTGTATTTGATGTTTTTATTATTATGTGTCAAGAGGAATTTCTTTTTTGGTCCAGTCTGTTTGGAGTTCTGTAGGCTTCTTGTATGTTCATGGGCATCTCTTTCTTTAGGTTAGGGAAGGTTTCTTCTATAATTTTGTTGAAGATATTTGCTGGCCCATTACATTGGGAATCTTCACTCTCTTCTATACCTATTACCCTTAGGTTTGGTTTTCTCATTGAGTCCTGGATTTCCTGGATGTTTTGGGTTAGGAGCTTTTTGCTTTTTGCATTTTCTCTGACTGTTGTGTCAGTGTTTTCTATGGTGTCTTCTACCCCTGAGATTCTCTCTTCTATCTCTTGTATTCTGTTGGTGATGCTTGCATTTATGACTCCTGATTTCTTTCCTAGGTTTTGTATGGCCAGGGTTGTCTCTCTTTCTGTTTTCTTTATTGTTTCTACTTCCATTTTTAGATTCTGGATGGTTTTGCTCATTTCTTTCACCTGTTTAATTGTGTTTTCCTATAGTTCTTTAAGTGATTTTTGTGTTTCCTCTTGAAGGGCTTCTAGGTGTCTACCTGTGTTCTCTTGTATTTCTTTGAAGGTGCTATTTATATCTTTCTTAAAGTCTTGTATCATCACCATGAGAAATGATTTTATAGCTGAATCTTGCTTTTCTGGTGTAATGGTGTGTCCAGGACTTGCTATGGTGGGAGAATTGGGTTCTGATGATGCCAAGTGACCTTGGTTTGTGTTGTTTATTTTCTTATGCTTGCACCCCCACCCCCGCCATCTGGTTATCTCTAGTGCTACCTGCCCTTGCTAAATCTGACTGGAGTCTGTCCTTCCTGTGATCCTGATTGTGTCAGAACTCCTCAGAGTCAAGTTGTCTCTGTGATCCTGTAATACTGGGCTTGTTAGAGCACCTGGGAGTGGGGCTTCCTCTGTGTGTTGTGGGACTGGCTGCAGAGTTTGTGCCCAAGGTCTGCTCAGGGCATCAGCCCAGTCAGACCAGAAGGAACCCAAGTCACTGGGCTGGAGGAGTTCCTGTGTGCCTGGTCCTGCTGGTCTCAGTTACTCCCAGTGTTGGGACAGATGTTGGTTCCTCTTTACCTCTGATCCTGGGTATGTCAGAGCACCTGGGAGTGGAGCTTCCTTTGGGAGTTGTGGGCCACTTTTTTCTTTACGCTTTGGTTTCTTATTTAAGGAACTTAACCTAAGAAAAGAAAGGTTGTCCAAATTATGGTGAAAAGATTTATAGCTTTATATTAAGATCTATAATTAACTTTGAGTTAAATTTTATGTTAATTTAAAATACAGGCTTAGGTATTTTTATCTCTTCTTCTATATGAACACTAAATTTTTCTAGTAGCATTTTGTGAAAAGTGTCATTTCTTAATTGGACTATGTTAGTAATTTTCTCAACTGTTTTGACTATGTACTGCTGTCTTTACTGCAGACATTATTCCTTTATTTTATGCCATTATAACTGTAATATTATATTGGAAATTATAAATATAGTTTAATTGACAGTATGAGAAATACATTAAAATTAAGGATATATGTATGTATATATATACATATATATGTATATATATACACATATATATATGTGTATATATATACATATATATATGTGTATATATATATATATATATAAATTATAGTATGGTTTAGTTGTAAGTATAAGATTATCAACTTTGTTCTCTGTTATTATTTGGCCTTTTAAAGTTCCTATCATTTTTCATATAATTTTTAGTGTGCTTACATTTACATGATCAGATAACATTTTATTCATTTAGCATCTGTTAGAGTCAACATCTTAATATTTGTAGTCAAATTTGTTAACTTATCTTTTAGTTTTTTAAAAAATATTCTTATATTTGTTTCAATAATGTTTTGTACTTTGTCATAAAAAGATTACATATATTTCATCTAAACATTTTATGAATGTCATGATTTTATGAATGATGTCATTTTGTGTCATTTCTATTATTCATTGTGAACGTGGACATACATGTAGTTATTCTATGGATTCTCTTTGGCCTCTTGTTCATTTAGCTTTCCCATCAAAGATGATGCTCTATCCTATAGATTCTGGTGTGGAGTCTGGCTTGGCCATGGTAGGTCATGCTTCTTCCTCCTGGAACAGAGCAAGGAGTGTGTGGGCCTCTGTGAGTGAGGCTAGTGTATGGCTATGTTTCAACAAAATGGTAAACATTGAGACCTACAGGACAGTTCTTAAGGCTGTGTGAAAGCGCTCTTAATGCATGAGTTCACAAATATAAAATTTGTCAAGTATGTAAATTATAAGGATACAATATAAATTATATAGGGAGATTCACAGATATAAAAGAATCGAGGTAGCTGCTCTATGAGCCAGTTTCAATAAAAGGACCAGTCTTAATGGAGAAGGTTGAGAGTAATCAAGTAAGACAAAAGGTAAAGGAGAACCCCACATCCCTCTTTTGCTTCCATACAGATGCACACACCTGACCAAAAACAAGCTGCATACACACACACACACACACACACACACACACCATATATGTATGACTATTAAATCCTGATGAATGATGCTGAAACTCACAAATCTGTGAAGGGACACATGTTGTGGCTCACCATAGGAGTGTACAGATCTTTAGTTAATGGAATGAACAGATCTTTCGTAGAAAAAGGACTATAAATACCCTGCCACATTTGCCTGGCTTATAATATTCATATGCTCTAAATTTACCATATCTCTCTTCTATAAGATTAGTAGTAGCATGAGAATTTTTCTTACAAATGCAAGCCTGTCTATGGGTACAGAGAAAAAGCCAAAACAAGAAAAAAGAAATTTAGCTCAACTCTAGGCAGATTGAAGAAAATCATTGTACCACTTTCTCCTGTCACTTGCTTCTAACAGATATCTGAGGCAAAACACTAAGCCCAGCCAAAGTCCCTAAAGCCTCCATACATTGCTGCCAAACCTTGGCTACATGCTCAGTGGTATCATTGTCCCTTACTGCATTCCAAGAACTGACTGTCACTGGCACTGCCAAGCACACGGATGATGGATGCCCATACTGTTTCTACCAACACAAAATCTGCAGAGCAAAACAAAACCAAGTTATGGCCAAATTCTCAGCATACTTCTTAATTACCCCATTAAATCTTGTGCAGGACTGGGGTGAATAAGCTCTCTTACTGGCAGCCAGCTGCTAAGGGGAAGAAAACCTGTGGGGATTTAGAAATGAGTCTCATTTTGGATTAGTGAATTTGGATTCTTTCCATCTAGTGGTTTTAAGTTTCCCTGTTGTTACTAGGCATGCTAGATTTTGGAAGACTCAGTCAGCTTTAAATTCTAGATGTGTAACGTAGGAAGTCTTTCCGATGTACCCTAAATATAATTTACAAATATCTTTATTTGTAGCAGGCCACGCAAAAGATTAAAATCTACCTCAAAACTCTACATTTTCTCTCTCAGGCCTCTTAGTGAAACAGATCTTCATAGAAAGTTTGAATGCTACAGTGCTAGTCAGTAGGGGGAAGAGAAAAATCTCTGGAAAGTAGAGAGAGTGAGAGATCTGGGAGGTTGGGGGTGGGGGAAGGGAGACTAGTTCAGATATGGGAGGAGATGGGGGAGAAGTACAGAGGGTTAGGAATTTGAAAGTAGGTGTGTAGGAATGTGGGAGGGGGAACTAGGGGTAGCCACTAGAAAGTCCCAGATGCCAGGGACCCAAAAGGTTCCTAGGATCCAACAGGGAGGGGTTTAGCTGAAATACTCAACAAAAGGGAGAGAGAACATGTAGAACCATATCCAGTGGATAGGCATGGCTCCCAGTTGAGGGATGGGCCCCCCAACTCAAAAATGTTATTCCAGATTTCCTCCTGTCAAAAGGAAATGCAGGGACAAAGAGTAGAGCAGAAACTGAAGGAAAGGCCATCCAGAAACTGCTGCACCTAGGGATCTATCGCATCTACTGACACCAAACCCAGACTCTACTGCTGATACTAAGAAGTGCTTACTGACAGGAGCCTGGTATAGCTGTCCCCTGAGAAGCTCTGCCAGAGCCAGACCAATACAGATGCGGATGTACACAACCAAATATTGGACCAAGCACAGAGAAACTAATGGGGAAGTTAGGGCAAGGACTGTAGGAGCTGAAGAGGTTTGCAACTTCATAGGAAGAACAACAGTATCAACCAAACAGATCCCCCAAAGCTCCCAGGGATTAAACCACCAACCAAAGAGTACACAGAGGGTACCCCCCATGGCTCGAGCTGGATATGTAAAAGAGGATTGCCTTATCTGGCATCACTGGGAGGGGGGCCTCTTGGTACTGTAAAGGCTTGATGACCCAGGATAGGGGAATGCTAGGCTGCCAAGCCATGAGTGGTTGGGTGGGCTGAGCAGCACCCTCATAGAGGCAGGGAGAGGGATGAGGGGATAGGAGGCTTGTATAGGGAAACTGGGACAGAGGATCACTTTTGAAAGGTAAATAAATAAAATATCCAATAAAAAATGGAGAAAAAAAAAGAAGTTTTAGAGCCAGGATTAGAGAGGGTAGATGTGGGAAATTCTCAGATAGAAGTGCAGAAATTCAAGAGTAATTTTGCTGACGTTTGAATTCCACATCTATGCCTCATGGATATATAAGGCTGAATAATCATTTTATTTTCTGTGCCCATTTTTATGTGTCAGCTAGGAATAATAATATTCTGTTTATATTGTTATACTTAAATTACTTAATTTGCTCATGTGAGTACTAATATATATTAGAAATTACTATTATTTTGTAATTGTTATTTATGCTTTGATAACGGAATACAGAAAACTCAAGAAATGGCTTCAAGAACAGAGGGAAAATATGACCCTCCTACAGCTGAGGGCTGATTCTTCAGACCCCCTCCTTGACACAGATAGCCACATCTCTCTGCCCACCTCCTGCTAATTGTCACACCTCTCCAAGTTCCAGTTACACCGGAAGTCTCGCCTCCAGAGACTGAAGATGAAGCTGCTGATTGGTCCAAGTTGCTGACGAACTTGGGGGAGGGGTTTTGCTTTACCTATCTACCTGTTTGCTTGTAACAAGGTGATTTCAATGAATGATGGCTGACTGAAAGCACACCATGTGTTGGTCTAATTTTTTCAAACCATTCTAGTATTTCCGGTACCCTTAATTTTCAGGCCCTTTGACTCCCATTCGAGACGACCCATTCGTATGAGTGGCTGCAGGCAGCTTCAGGAGAATTATAGGTGATCATAGATTCATGCATAAATTAACCAAATATTCTGAATGTCAACTATGTCCTCAGTTTTTATTAACTTAAGATTCATAGTTTTGAGGCTCTGTGTCCTATTTATAACTCAGTAGATAATGTATGTGAACACTAATGATGTAACTAATCATTGACAGTTCAATAACTAGACTCTTAAAGTCATATAAGCACGTCAGGATTAAGCACATAAAGGACTCAAGCTTCATTGCTCTACTTGGAGTTTAAGAGGAGACTTAGTTGTTCTTGGAAGGAGTTGAAAGGGCAGGGTTCAACCCAGATAATTTTCACAGTCCTTCTTCAGCCTCCTCCTGCTTCTGAATGTTCATCTTTGATCTTGTCTATTAGCATGATACATTGTTTAAAATTTAGCAATGCCTATAATACAAAAACCAAACATCTCCCTATTCTCATATGTTTATCTTTATAGATGAAGTAGTTATTATCACATCTAATTTCCCATGGTGTCATGTTTGTGAGGTTTGTACAGTACATATGACACTGAAATATAAAACAACACCATGAATTATCCTGAGTGACTATCCATGAACACATACTAACCTGTGGAACTGTGCATTTAACAAATCTACTCAGAAGAAAGTATGGCCTTGTATTCAACACTTTGTCTTGGGGAAGTCAGTTCACAGTTTTAGTCCTTTCTCTGGAACTTGCTCATAATGTAACCTTGGCAAATGACTTAATATTGCAGAATCCAGTACATTTTTTTGTCCATTCTAAATTCCTTTGAACTTATTATGATGCATCAAGGAAATAAAGTACATGAAGCCCTACCACGAAACCTACTGTGTTTCACACCAGTAGTGATTCCCCAGGCTGGCCAATTTGGGCCTCCCTCAACCCGTGGGAGAAATGGGGTCCTAGTCAGGTCGACAAGGCGTAGGCAAAGAGTGACAAACAGAGCCGACACAAGGGTGTGTGAATCTGAATGTATTTCTTAAAAATGGCGTCAGACTTTTACAGGCATTGCAAAAGAGAAATGATAAATCTGGCAGCTTAGTAATTAAGATACATTTGTGGCTATCTAAAATACACTGGGTCTAAAAACAGCAGCCATCTCGTCTGGACTGGTGCAGCATCCTCGGACTCTGAGGATGGAGTCCTGCCCGGCTGCAGGTGAGCCAGTCAGGAGGACGGAGGCTTGAATCTCGAATGCTGACTCTAGAATGCTGAATGCTCGACTGTTCAATCTCTTGAATCTTGACTGGTGCTGCACCCCACACCCCCAGGCCCAAGCACTCTGGGCTGGGGGGCGGGGGGGCTGTGGACTGCATGAACCTAAGTCTTAATCCATCTAAGTTCTAGTTCTAGTCAGAGTGCAAGCAAGTCCACATGCTCAATGCAGACTCCTCTATCTGGAATGCTGACTGCTCCACACTGTCTCTCTCATACACACACTATGCTCAAGGTCCCGCCCATCCTAGGTAAAACGCCCACTATGCTAATCTTTTGGGCTAGTAGAGACACGTCTCTTGCTAATTCCTAGGAGTGGTTCAGCTGCAGTCCTTGACTGAGAATGAGGATTCTACTTGACCTTACCCTGGGATAAGCCTCCCATTCTTTGAGTTTCAATGCAACATTCCCTTCCTTATTTCCCTAACAATGCCAGAGGCAATTAGTCTGGGTGGGTAACATTCCAAGCCAGGGTTTGACTAATATGTTGGAACATTGGTAAAAGGTCAGAGAGAAATGTCCGACTTTGTCTAGCCATTAATAAATTATATCTTGGTGGGCACCTACCACATGAGTACGAGGACATATCTGGGCTACCTCTGAGTTAGGGGTGCCAGGCGACAATGCGGTTGCAGGAGACTGGTTTTCTTTAAGCTTATGCCTCAGATACTGCGGTCACGCAAGGTCTGCATAGCAATCTTCTGTATGTTATATATTTTACGCCAACAGGTTTATTTATAACCCACAGACATAAAGATTGGTGCTAAAATATTTTAGTGGGCAAAAAGAATAAGATGATTTTTAGTAATGCATGCCCCACCCTGTAAAATTCTGCGACTTCATGTATAGTGAAATGTGAAAGGAAATTATGTTTGGTATTTTTAAGAGATGTTGGAAAAATGAAGTTTGAATTTTCAAAAGTGAGGAGACCATGCATGAATACAGAAATTGAGGGGTAGGGGGATGATGCACACAATGAATTTTGGTTTTGCAAGAGATTAAAAGACCTGGAATAACCTCACATCTTTGGCTGTGATGTGCTAGACACAGCCGACAACATATTATTCAACTATACAAGGATTCTACTGTTCTGTGCCCAGTGGAATGAATAAGCGGGGGACACCACCAGGGCATCTAGCCTGGATGGTTCACAATGAAAATGTGAATGTAGTTGGACAACATTTGGCTCTCTACTGGAACAAAGCGTCGCCACAGTAGTGAGATTAAGAATGCTGAACTTTACTAGGGAATATTAATTAAGAGCATAGGGTCTCAATGAATGTGCAGTAATGCAAATGAAGTCCTTGTACAGGATGGACTCTGTGAAAGACACCCTCACTCAAGAACTAGAAACTTGCAGCAAATTGGCAGCCTCTGTCTTTCCCATGTGTCTTAACAACACTGTATATAAAACACTGTATATAAAACAACATATGTCATACCTATCTCTCCTGAACATATGCAATGCTCAGGTGAAATGCACTTAAATAGTTAAAAATATAGCACTCTTGTTTAAAATGATAGTTTGTGGCTGGTGGTACTCTTTGATTCAGAGAATAGAAATAAAATTTATACTGGTTAGCACCTTTCACAGGTTTCTCCCAAAGGTTTTTAAGGTCAATGATAGAAATAAGCAGGATGGCATTGAGTTCCTTTCTAAGCCTGGGCACTTAATTGTGAGAGTGTTCTCTTGTGCCAAGTTCAGATCTCTTTGAAACTATCATGTATAAGAGCAATGTTAATGTGGCCATTATGGTGGATTAAAGAGGCTCATAATTCTTTAACATTCTTTTTATTGACAAGTAGAACTACTGTTCCTCCTAGTGAATCTGCAGCTATTTAAACCTAACAAGTAACATGAAGCAGAGATTTTCCAGATGCAGCATTTTAGAAAACCTGCAGTTCCTGCTTCAGGCTCCCTAAGGCATTACTCTGTGTATTTACCTGGCTCTAGAGTTTATACAAAAAGAAAAAAAAAAGCCTGGATCCTAAATGAAGAGTGACTCTGACTTTTTCTAATTCAGCTAAGGCACCAAGCATGCAAATAAAACTGTCTGGACTTTGTGGAGCAGCATGGTGAGCAGCTGAGCATAGTCAAGGGACTGTAGTCTGTATGAGATGGAGCAGAGTTTTCCAGCTCTTACCAAGTTCCTGACTTACAGAGAACATGCAAAGTGACAAAACACATCAAATCCTTGCTTAGATGTGAAGTTATTCTGTGCAGCATTCTTTCATAACTAAGAAGCAGGGATAGACATTCATACAGGTTTAGAGGACTGCTAGCCACAATAAGGTCAATATCTTTGTAGTGTGTAATTAATATCATAAAAACATGGGTGCAAAATTTCCTTAGTCTTAGAACTTTCATTTAGAATTGTAGAAAGAGGTAATGGCATGTAATTCTGAATTGAACCAATCTGGCTTCTAGTAACTTCCTACTGAGTTTAAGTAGATCATACAAAAAGTTAAGTGCTATCTCATGCCACAACATAATTTCATGCCTAAGATCCCCTCCTGTATGAAGGCAGCTTCAAGGCTCCTTGAAAGTATTCAGTGGTGCTTATTTCTATCTATCCCAGAACTGGCATCAAAAGCTGCATGTTAAACCCTAAAATACCTCTCATGGCAAAAACCAACCAACCAACTAAACACCCAAAGAATCATTGAGGTGTAGTCTCCTCTTGGGTTGAGCAGACACAAGGGAAT
Source organism: Montemys delectorum (assembly GCA_019843815.1). Lineage (NCBI taxonomy): Eukaryota > Metazoa > Chordata > Mammalia > Rodentia > Muridae > Montemys > Montemys delectorum. The sequence continues at coordinate 10,342 of JADRCD010177432.1, forward strand.
CCTAAACTCTCCTTCCTGGCAGCCATGCTAAGGTGTATAATGTATTTGATTGAAATTGCAAATTTGCGAAGAAATTTGAGAAGACAGGACGCAATTACCTGAATTGGAAGGCAGCCAGCTCACCAGGGCCAAGTAGCAAGCAGCTCAAGCTTGCCAGCAGCCTGCTGCACATTTCACTATTTACTGGGGACACTCAGTGCCTTGTGTGGACAAGAAGATCCTGTGTAAATCTGTGATTCTGAACCCACGTTACACAGACTCTCCCCTCCCTGAATGTTCTTTCAAAGATGATACAGAGATTCTGTTAAGGCTATTTGGAATCAAATGCTCATCTGGACCCAAATCACGAGTCAGGACAAACAAGGTGAAGGGATTCCATACTAAAGTTGGAAGTTGCTCATCCTGAAACAGTTCGAGGGTCAGGAAACCAGTCAGAGAAATATCACAAGGAGGCACATGGCACTTGTACATTCTTCACTCATAACATCTGGTAAATATATTATGATGTTTTAATAAGACAGAAGTCCAAAAGATAAACAATATTAGGATTCAAGTTCTAGGTGCTAAGCTTTGCATTTTTATTTAAAAGTACACAGAAATACTGAAGACAGTGGTCCTAATATTGACTGTATCAGAGAACATTCTTGTAGAGTAATGGGATCATATTCCCCTTATTCCACAATATGCTGGTAGTACCTCTGCCTTCTCACATGAAGTAGTTTGTAATAGAAATGTCCCATAGGTTCTAGTGTTTGAAACTGGTTTCTAATTGGTGGCACTGGGGCGGTGTTGGTGCTTGCTAGAGGAAGTGTGTTTCTGCGATGGGCTTTGTGAGTTTACAGTTTTAACCTATGTCCTCTTTGCTCTTTGCTTCTTGCTTACTGTTGAGGATATGATCTTTGCTCTCTCAGCTTCTTGCTCTGGCTTGCATGCATGCTTGCTGTTATGCCTCTGCCATGCTGGACTATTCTGGGGCCATAAGTCCAAATAATGCTTCCCTTCCACAGATTGTCATGGTCGTGGTATTTTATCACAGCAATAACGATGTAACAAAAGTTACGGATGTCCCTCACTCTAACAACTTCTAGGAAACTCTTACTCGAAAGAGCTCTTGCTGCTTTTGTTTTCTGTTATTGCTGTTTTGCTTTTAAATATCACTATATTTATTAGACTTTCTAATAGCTGTGCATTTCACAAAAGTTGAAAGGTATTCTTTTACCCACCCTTAGATCACATTAGCTTTGTGAAAGAGTGTTTAGTTAAAACCACTAACTGACATCAGTAACAGGAATAAATTTACCTAGTGTCTTAGAGTTTATTGCAGTGAACAGACACCATGCCCAAGGCAACTTTTATAAGGACAACATTTAACTGGGGGTGGCCTCCTAGTTCAGAGGTTCAGTCCATTATCACTAAGGTGTGGGCATGGTAGCATCTAGACAGGCATGGGGCTGGAGCAGCTGAGAGTTCAATGTCTTGTTCAGAAGGCAAACAAGAGAAGACTGACTTCCAGGTAGCTGAGTTGAGGGTTTTAAAGCCCATCCCCACAGTGACACACTTCCTCCAAGAAAGCCACACCTATTCCAACAAGGCCATACCTCCAAATAGTACCACTCACTAGGCCAAGCCTATTCAAACCCATGCCTAGGGAGAATCATTTAATACATGTTATATGAGCATATATACATATATGCTTGTGTGTATGGACACACACTTGTGGGTGCTTGTACATTTGCTTTAATCTGAAAAAGACTTCAAGGATCCAATGCCAACAGAGTGTTGGGCTATGGAAGTATCTACTTGATTTCTCTTAAGGAAGGACTCGCACTAAAGGCTGAAGGTTAAGTATAGACAGAAACATAGACAAGGGCTGAGATTAAAGGATCATTCTGCTTAGTAAAGTTTAATCATATGCTACAGTGTTTCAATGAAGTGATAAAATTCCTTTCACATAAGTCATGCAGTATTTCCTTGAGAAGTCTAGAAGGTGTTTAGTCCTTTTCCAAGTGTGACCTCTGGACCTGCAGTGTTGGTGCAGCAGAGGAATTCAGAATCACACGGTCTAACCAAGACCTGTAGCATCAGAGTTGATATTCTTACTTTCTAGGTATCTTGAAGTTTGATGGGTTCTCCCTTGATTATTCAAGTTTGAAGGAGTCCTCACCCATATAAAGCATCTGTCTTTATTAGTACAGCACCTGTCAGTTTTGCTTTAGTGCATTTAAAATAGCGTAAAGCAGACAAAGTTTACCACACATGCATATGTCCATGGTCTTCAGGCTCTTTACTTCAAATTTTGAGTAATTTTGTATACCTTATGTTTTCCAAGCAAATATTGAAGCAAGTGGGGTTTTTTATTTATTTAAAAATAATTTTTGATCCTTTAGGGTCATATTTAAGGGTCACATTAAACTGTACATAATTTTCTTGAGAACCAAGGACTCAATTAATCAAAGATCCTTTAATTTCTGCCTTCAACTTCTTTACCAAAACAATTAGTTTCCTTGCACTTAAGGACTTAGATGTTTGTGACAAATGACCATGTTATGTAGGCCTATGGTGACTTGTAATTTTACATAAACTTACTGTGCTAGGTTAATAATATCCATTTATATCTTAGTTTATAATATATTCCTTACTTGAGAGTAATAAAAATGTATTTTGTTAGCAAAATGACTGTAATTTGGTTTTGCTACTGAATCATATTAGCGTCATTATTCAAAATTAGTGAGGCCTTATCACATGTGTCATGGATGCAGACGTTAGCCAGAAGGGCAGGGATGGAGACTGAATGCGAGATGTGGAGTTCCACATGTGTCATGGATGCAGATGTTAGCCAGAAGGGTGTGGAGACTGAATGTGAGATATGGAGTTTGTTTAGAGATCAAATTGTCTAGAGATGTGTACAGGATGCCTCTTCAACCTCCTGGACCATCTAAATGAGTCTAGGAGTTCCAGGCGTGGAGTTGAGACCTGCGTCTGTTCTGGGATCCTCTTCTCATGGAGCAGTGTCTGCTATGCGTCCTCTCACTGAGTCTTTCCTTACACTCTCTTCTGTTTGCTTTCACTCTTCTGCTTTCTCTCTTACCGATTTCTTGTTTGCTACTATATCCCTTTATTATTTTATTTTATTTTTATTTTACTTTATTTTATTTTATCACTCATTTCTCTGCCTTGCCCAGATGTCTGGGTCCCCTGTCTCCAAGCCGGGTGCAGCCAGTAGATGGCATTGCAGGAGGGTAGTAGGCAGGAGGAAGGGGAAGAAGCCATGGCATTTCCTCTTAGCTTTATGCCCTGCTGGATGTTTCAGGCAGGGGTACATTTCCTCACCTTTCTAATGAGTGTTTTGAAGTTATGCTGCACTTGCCATTTTGGGGTTCTTTACGCCCCTCACACACCCTCCAGGGCTGCTAATGCATCCAGTTCTGCTAAAATCCCAGTGGCTGCACTATCTAATTCGTTTAATTTTTCCAAAAGGTTAATAATCAGAATGAGTGCGTGTATGTGTGTGTGTTAGTGTGTGTGTGTGTCTGTGTGAGTGTGCATGTGTGGGATCAGAGGACAACCCTAGTGTCATTCTTTGGTAGCTATTTGCTTTATTTCTGAGAGAGGACCTCTGACCTGTGGCTCACCCATTAGCCTACTAATGTCTTGCCAGTAAACGCCACGGTGCTCATTGTCTCTGTATTCTAAACTCTGAGATTATAAGCGGGTGCGATCATGTCTACCTTTTTATGTGAGTGCTAGGGAGCAGACTCCATTCTCATGCTTAAATGCAAGCACCTTGACCAATTAATTATCTTCCCTCACAGCTCCTATATCATCAAACTCTTATTAAATTTCCTAATATATAGAGTGACTTCTGTTTACCTGGAAGAGCACGATCGTGTACCGGCAGAGGGATAATAAAATGTCACAAACTTTGTTTACACATAACATCTTTCATTTTAGGTCACTGTGAGAGCCTCTATTCTGGGTTACACCTTGCTGCAGGTAAAACTTCTGAGTAGTTGTGAGCGTTATGAGCTCGCAACTGGCTCTGCTTAAGAGTGTCACGGACTCAAAGGCATGTGATCCTGATTCCAGAAACCTTACTCTGGATAAACCAGGCAGTGAAGGAAAGAAGGAATGGAAAGCACCAATGGAAGCCACCGATTTCAGCACTTGAAAGCAAAAGGAAGAGAGTGTCGGGGCTGAGGGAGAAATTTTCCTGCTGAGGACAGATCCACCGATTTCAGCGTATACTGGAAACCTGCGGGATTGGGCTGTCTGTCTGCACTTCTGTAAAGTCCATGCGTATTACATACTGTTGACGCTTCCCATTTGTGGGTCTCACTCAAGGGCTCTTGAGTATCTGGGATCTCTGGATTTTGTGTGGTCATAAGAATCACCTGGTTTATTTATCCATAAAGCGTTGTTCGTACCTCTCCCTCAAGGACTGCGTTTTTTGCTAATCTTGTTTAGAGCATAGAAATTATGATATTAAAATGTTATTTGTGAAGTGAATGTGGGAAATACTAACTAGATAACCTTTATGGCAATTCTATGAGTTATCCATAGAGTTTTTTTTTTTTTTTTTTTTTACTAATATTCAATAATTTGGTTTGTGGCGAGTTTCTCCCTTTTGTTTTTGTTTCCGTCTTTTCCCCTCCCTCTTTGTCTTACTACAGACAATAAGATTTTTGTTAAACTGCATTTCTCACCTTTATTTTTTAAAGCCAAGAACAGAACCTTGAGCATGTGACCTTGCTTCATCACTTGATGAATAAGTGATGCGGCGAACTGATATGACTTCACTGCTGCCACCCTGAGAGATACGCATCTGATGCCATTGTGAGGACTGGAAATCTTGATGTCACTAGAGGACAAATGGCCTGCTGAAGTTCACATGAGCACTAGTGATGGAGTTGGGATTAGATTTCCTCTCAGTCTAGGATCTGAGCTTAGACCTGAACATCAACTTCCTGTGACGCCGCCTCCCTTCCGCACGGGAAGGGTGCTGCCACTGTGCTGGGGTAGCTTTTTCGCGTCCGATAACTCTATGCCTCCCACTCAGGACCGGATCCCCTCAGTCTTGCTCACTTTCAGGCCTTCCAACACTGAAAATCAGCTCTGTGTCTAAGCACCATCGGCTTCAGAATTATTCTGCCCAGTAGCTGTGCTCTCCACGAACAGTCATGTTCCTTCCATGCTGGAAAAAATCCAAAAGGTGATGCACTGTTGTTTCTGATTTTATGCCCTTTGGTCCAATACATTCTCTTCACTTTTCCAGTTAAAGCTAGCTTTTCTTCAGAGGATCCTATGGGAGAGTGGGTGAAGCAAGGAATCAGCCTTCTTTGGTGTTTTAGTAATGAGTTTCAGGTGTGTGTGTGTGTGTGTGTGTGTGTGTGTGTGTGTGTGTGTTATGCAATTCTGTGGGGATTGCTACTTTCTTTACCAAATACACATAGAGTCCCTGTTCGGTACTAGATAGAGTCCTGAAGATGCAAAGCTGAGCAAAATTTGACACAGATGCTGCCCCTGTGGAGTATATGATTTAATGAAAGAGATAATTTTAATTAAATAATCATAGCCATGAATATATGACTGCAATTAGTGATCAGAGCTATGAAGAAAAGGAATGCAGGAGATGTAACAGATTGGTAGAATCACCAATCTAGAGATTGGTAGAATCACCAATGACCTGGCCAGGCGAACTTAGTTCATCCTTGGTGAAGTTATAACTTTTGCAAATGTAAAGGCAGCAGATACTATTTAGCATTTGGAATATTCCCGTGGCTTTCTGTGAACCCTGCATATGCTTCACCCTACTATATCAACACAGAAGTCACATTAGTACTACGAGTCGCCACTATGAAAATATAGCTTCTGCAGTTGTGGGTTGTGAACAGCCTCTGCACCTCATTCTGTTTGTCATGGTTTGACTCTGACTCATTCCCAGATGATCATATTTTGAATGATTTTCCCTAGCTGGTAGTGCTCTCCAGGGGTACTATGAAGTCTTCAGGTTGTAGGGCTCTGTGGTGACTCACCCAGGCAGGACTCTGAAGAATATACCTGGAGCTGGTTCTGTTCAGGCTCTGTTTCCTGGTTTGTTGTGTTGCAAACTCTGTCACATGTTTCCATTGCATTCACTCCATATTGCCTTCTGTATTTCGATGGGCTGATTCCTATGAAACCATGAGCCAAATTAAATTTTTCTCCCCTACGTATTTTCTGCCAAGTATACTGTCATCTTGATATCAAAGTAAAAAAATATATTTTCCAGGGTCAATCAATTAGTGTATAGTAGTTGCTGAACACACACAAGTCTGTCTGATTCAGATCCTCAGGTTTCTAAGAACCATGATGGATTACTGCCCCAGGAGAATATTGTAGACGTGACGTATGACAAGCCAAAGACTCCATAGCAAGTCCCATTATGTCATAGTTAGGACTACAATAGAGGAATAATGCAGTGTGTAAAAGTGAATAGAGGATTTCTCAGGTAGAAATGGGAAGAAAGCTCCTGATGCATGACTTCCATTCTCCGTTCTGAGAAATGTATTTTGTTTGCAGCCTTGAGTGAACATGGAAGAGGCGTCTCCCTTACTTTGTGGATAAACAATGTGGAATTGAGAGCTATCACATGGAAGAAAAGATCAGTTGTCACAAAATATCCACTAGATAAAAGAAGGTCTGAATTGAGAAAAAGGAAACACTGTGAATGAAATTGAAATCTTTCTTGTTGGATTCAGAACATACACTCCACAAATGCAGAAGTGGGAAGATAAAACCCAACCTTCTTAATGTCAGGATTTTTGTTGGTCAAAATCTCAAAATGAGGTAACAGATATAAGGTGGCAGATCAAAACCTTAATTAAATCCGTGTTTCCCTGTGACATCTTTAGAATTCAGATGAAAAGAGACATAGTAATGTGTAGTGTTTCATTAGCTGGACTGCCTACCCATGGGAGGAAGTGTTCTATGGTCTCAGTGTTTGCTCACAGCCCTCTCCACATCATCACATGAAGCCTGTCTCCAATATGATATTAATGCAGTGTTAAAGAGGTGGGTCAAGGTTTGTAGGTCAAAGGACTAACTCTTTTATGAAAGAGGCTTCAGGGAGCTTCTTTGTTACTTTTGGCACATGAGAAAGATAAAACAATGGCATGGTTATGAATAGGATCTCCTCACTAGATACTAGATCTGCTGCTACCTTGATTTTGAGTTTCTAGGTCTCCAGGAACTGACAATGCAGGGTATCTATCTATATATAATATTACATATAATATGTTCTATGTGTGTATATACCTATATATATATATATATATATATTATATATCATACAAATTTTAAATTGTTTATAATCTTATTTTGCTTTTATTGAGTATTGGACATACTCAATAAACATTGAACATACAATTATTTTAAGTTCAACTAATATACATTTGATATATATCATAAATATGTTATATACATATATATGCATACACACACACACACACACACACATATCAGATTTATTTGATGCAAGGGCTTTTGCTATAGCCTCACTATTCGGGTTAAGATACTATTGTATACAATTTTCTTACCACAAAGAAAGGTTATACACACGCCATCAAGTTATTTAGAAAGGGGAAGTCATTGAAGGAATCTTAAGGAGACCTTCCTATTATCAACACTATAATATGAGATGAAAGATAAAACCAGTCCATTTAGTTTAGATGACATACACCACAGGTGGTGATGAGCTCCTTGGATGCTCGCTCACAGGAGGGGTGGTGTGGTTTTAGGATGGGCCTGTGTGGTACGACATGATATCACTGAGTACAACAGGAATTTAGGTAGGGACAATTATAAAAAGTTGAAGGAACTTCAGTCTTAGCAATTCCTTGAAAAAAGAGAGGTGTAGAGAAAGGGAGAAATTTTAAGTAATATTTTAAAAAGCAGATCAGACGCCAGTCCAAATGGAAATCCAGCAGCACAAAGAAGGACACAACTGCAAGTGCTCTACCACATGCATTTTAGTATCTCTAGCAATATGTATTTTTTCAGAGTAAAAGTTAGAGGGGTTTAATTCAAAAACTTGTTTGTACTCAGCTCAACTAAGATTCAGACATACAGAGCAGACTCTAGAGCCGCTGTTGACTCTGATTATATAGGGTAGATAAGACTATAGAAAGTAAAATGGAGGAAAAGAATGCTGGGGCTCCCAAAAGAATGACATTTACACGAGGAGAAATATCTAAAGTATATAGTAACACCTTGTGCTGGAGACGTAAGTGATGTGGATGGTCAGGATGGAACTACTAGACAGGAGAGAAGAGTCTATCCCAGGAGACCTAGGACATGAACACGTATCCTGGTAGATCTTTAGTCAAAACACATGAAGCATTTAGGACAAACTCATCCAAGACACCTTTCCAGGAGACACCTTGCTGTTTACAGTCTATTCTCATTTTTTTCTTTAGATGAGTTGTCCAGTTTCAGCTTTTAATGAAAGAAAATATTAAGGACAAATGGGACACACACAAGGAACTCGAAACAGCAGGGCTATCATACCAACATATCTGTATTAACGAAAGACCACTCTGCTGAAGCCTCACAGATTTCATCTCTCGTAGACTCCATGTGTAAGCATTAAACCTCCCTGCATCGCAGGGGGAGTGAAGATCATCAAGATTCTGACACCATACTGGGGATCTGAGGCTTCCAGGATATGATCTAACCCTTCAATATCACAGACCAATGGACAAAGGATAACCCTAAGTTCAACTCTGCCACTCAGGGTCACCTCCCAAGCCCTCACACTCCAAAATACTCACTTTTCTACTTAAGCCAGAGTAGTAATTTTGTTCTCTAAATTCTTCCCTGAGAACTCTCTGTTATCACTGTTGGAACAGCCCTGGGACCTATTGGATAAAATCTCTCAAGCCTACCCTGTTGAGTTCTTACATCCTGGGATCTCTCATCCTTACTAAACAACTGCTTCGTGGGTTAATTTCTTGTTCTTGGCATCTTGTGGCACACTGCTTTATTAAGAGGAATTTACTCTTCAATTTCCTGTCGTGATTTCAAATTCCCAAGGTTATTGCTGTGCCTTACTTTATAACAACAATTACACACCACTCCCTAAGGTTGTAAAAGATGTGGAAATTTATTCTCAGCAGTCTCTGGATGCCACCAGCTTGCAATAGTATTAGCTCTCATTGGAAACTCCAGTGTGAGATTGGAGATGAAGAAGAGAAAAGACGGCTCAGCAGGAAATAAAAGTCCTTTAAATGTCCTGACATGGTCTCAGCACTCAAGATGTGCCTTAAAAGAGGGGCTGATGGAGGTGGTAACATTCTAAAAACCACTGTTTGTCTCTGGCAGAGAGCAGTCTCGAGTTTGCAGGGGGCAACTTTCTTTCCTTCAACCTCTAATCACAGAGTCACAAAACTCTCCTTGCAAGAGTGTTGATTTTAAATCCCAGTGTTTTCACAGGGAGTAACTGCCAGGTGCTTTTAGCCTTCGGGGCTAGTTAGTAAAGATTCTCTGCTCTACTGTATTGTAATAGTCTACAGCTTACTTGGAGCAGCATCTAGGAAAACCAGATATTTCCTAATCACAGTCTGGGAAAACACTGATGTATAGTTTCCATATTTTACAAAAGGGGAAAAGGGGGAGTAGAAGATGAGACATGTGCTCACACTGAAAGTAAGTTCCTACATATTTCTTTTATTGGACGGACACACACACACACACACACACACACACTAATTTTCATGGAAATGCAAAGTTTAGTGATTTACTTTTTCATTTTGTTTGCTTCTTTTCAGGTTTATTATTTTCCATTTCATTTGACTTATGTAACTCCCCAGCTTTGGTGCACCTACATAAATAATAAGCAAAATCTGTTTCCCTTGGTTCTCAGATTAATTTTAACTGATTCACTAAAAAAATCATGATATGTGATCCTAACTTAAGGTGACAGTTGGGAAAAGACAAGAGCTTTTGAAGAACTTGTGAATGGAGTCTGCCGTGCACATGTGATAAAAAGGGACATCCACAAACTGTAACCTGCAACTTCCCAGACAGCAGGACTGAGAGGAAACTGGAAATGAGCCTAGCTGGTATGATTCACAGTTTCTGTGTCCCTTTCAAACATTGTCATCATCATCTAGTCTCCATTTAGTTATAAAATAGTAGAATTATCTATAAGTAAGAGGTGTTTGTGTTTCATGTCAATATTTTGTAAAGATAATCATATGATATTTCTATATTTCTCTGGGGATATGCTAGTGTGTGAATGTTCAAAAGTGAAGACAAGTTGAGGAATGTATCTGAATGCTTCTTGTGAAACTATAGCAGAAGACCGGGAGATATTTGAAATCTAGATTCTGATTTTATGGTCAAAGGGTGCGAGGTATTCATCAAGCTGATTGTGTTTGAGAATTTCTGGGTACACAGTACATGTCTCAGTGTCGTTTTTAACCACGGAGACTGAAATTTGAGAGGAAAGGAGGAAGGCAAAGGGTTCACAATCAAGCAATAGTGTCCAAAGAGGATTCTAGAATGTAAGTTTAGGAAAAGAAGGATTAACATCTAATGATGTTGATATGAGCCTCAGGATCTCTGCTGGCCACAAATGAATATGTATGAAGCTGACTTGACCTATGTGACTATTGATATAGACAAAGATTAATCATATTAAGAAGCTATTGCAAAGCCTTACTGCTTGTAAATGGTTTTCAGGTTAGAAAATCCAGGTTCATCTGAACCCAAAGCCTAGTATTTTCCATTAGTCTCCCTGGAAGGTACATCGCTGAAAGATTTATAGGAAATAAAAAGTAATTTTAGAAGATAGGGCCATGGGTAAATTGCTGGTTGTACAAACATGAGAATCTGAGTTTGGATTCAAAGCTACCACATAAAGATCTGGATGCAGTAGCATGTACCTATTATCTAGTACAAGGGATAGGAGAATAACAGAAAAAGAAGGATCCCAGGAACAGACTTCACTGGAAAACTAGACTATTTTAAACAATGAACCCCAGCTTCAGCAAGAGACACGATCAAAATTCGATAGAAAGTGATAGAGGAAAACACAAAACATCAATTTCACAAGGGCACATGGATCAACACACATACATGCATACATACCTATAGAACATACACTGTATGCCTGGCATGTTATTAACTCCCTGATATATAAAAATTAATTTTGTGAAGTCTATTTAATCTGAGTAGTCTAAAAGACCCGGGTTAAACTTAATTCTAAACCAAGTTCTTGTTAGTTTTAAAATCATCCTTTAAAATCCATCCTTGTGATATTGAGTACTATTACAGCTAAGTATCAAATGCACTCGGGCAAGCTTGTTATTTTATACTTTTTTCTACTTAAATAATCTTTTATTCTTAAATTTTTATATACACATTATATATGTATATATACATATGTGTATGCATGTATATGTGTATACATGTATATATGTATATGTGTACATATGTGTGTATATATGTACATATAACAGAGTAAATGACCATACATATGTATATATGTACATATATACACACATATATACATATGTATGGTCATTTACTCTGTTTTCCTTACCTTCTCAATATTCCCCTCAACACATTATCTTCCAAAGTACACATCATCATTTGCTTCTTTCTCTTCTTCTCTTTGTTCCTTTTCTTTGATTTTTTTTGTTAACATCTAAGCCTAGTTAGTTCTGCCTGTACGTGCATGAGTGTGGGGTTATCCATTGGAGCATGGGAAACATACCAAAGGTCACAAAATCAAAAATAATGATTATTCCTCCAACAGCATCTTCAGTAAGGGGTGAGGGCTAGAGAGTACATAATGCGCCTGAGTTAATCTTTCTGGGTATCTAGCAAGGCTCTGGCACTTTCAGTACATGCTGAAATTCACAGTCTGTATTCTGCAAAGTAGACCATTCTTTTCTGATCTAGTTGCCACTTCAGCTTCATACGTCATTTTTTCTTATAACTTCTGTATGAATGACAATTTATCTTGTGCATCTCCAGCACTACTAGTAAAAATGGAAACCAGGACATTTGACAATAGTAACAAACCATTTTGAGATCATACTTTCTAATTCTGGAGATTTGAATAAAGGATGATCCCCATAAGCACATAACTTGAGTGTTTTGATCAGGAAGGAATGGCACTATTAGGAGGTGTGTCTTTTTGGAAATAGGTGAAATCTTGTTGGAGAAAATTGTTCAACTGGGGGAGTGGGCTCTGGAAATAGGTGCAATCTTGTTGGAGAAAATGTTCAACTGGGGGAGTGGGAAAGAAGAGGAGAATTGACTTTGAGGTTTCAGAAGCCTAAGCTAGGCTCAATGGCTCTCCTCTACTGCTGCTTGCAGATCCATCTGTAGAACTCTCAGCTCCTCTCCAGCATCATGTCTTCCTGCGTGTCACCATGTTTCCCACAATGCTGGTAATAGACTAATCCTCTGAAACTGTCTTCAAGCCCCACTTAAAAGCTTTTCTTTATAAAAGTTGCTGTGGTCACAGTATCTCTTCATAGCAGTAGAACACTGACTAAGATACTGACTCTTAGTAACTGCCAGAAATCAAGATAGAGACGGACCATTTTTAGAAAGCATCTTCCACTCTTCATAGATATCAATAATGTGAGACAGAAGTAATAAATATTAATAACCAACTGTATAATAGCTGATGACGCCAGTTTGATTAGAAATGTCCTAGAAAGTCAGAATTGTTTCATCTTATGGACACTCTCTACCTATGGGCTTAGACCAGTGGCACCCAGGATGGTTGGTCATTCTAGGTAATCTACAGAATAGAAATCTTTGCTGTATCCTGGTGTTCAAGATTTTTTTTTTGGCCTGGTACTTATTTGGGCTAATTTGGAATTTAAATAGTTGCAATTCCAAGTAATAATCAGTATTTTCCTCTAATAATACTGATAAGCATACATTAATACATCAAAAAGCAGTCACAGGATATAAACAAAAATTAAGAAGCACCCTAAAACCAAGACAGAAAGATGTTATAATTCATAAGGCACTAGGTTTCTTTGGATACTTATGACATCACTGTATCTAGTAATCAAAGACCAGTAATATATCCACGAAAAGATTGAATGGGGAGTGGGGGACCTCAGACCAACCAAGGCCTGTGACATCAAGGACTGCATGCTGTTACTCAGATGTTCTTCCTAGGTGCTGTATGGCAAAGAACAACAGCACTAATTTTATTTCTGTTGAATTGATGGATACAGGATAGGAGGATAAAGAAGACTCAAAAGTGGCATGACTTTAAGAAGTTTCAGTCCTTATTTCTGGATGTTGGTGAACTTGAATTTAAATGAGCTTTCTTGGCCAGTTTTCTCTCACATAGTTCCCACACGAGCCTTGCCCAAAACATTTACAACACATCTGGTGTGCACTGTCAGATTTTAGTACCCCAAACAGGCTCACTCAGGCACCTAATTATACATGTCATGGGGAAAAAAAGAAATGCAATCCAACGCATCCGGGTATCTCCCTTTCCTTTATGATGTGGTCTTGTATGCTAAGATTTTGTTTTTGGAGTTTCACTATCTGAATTTGAACTCTAGTGATCTCTCTCTCACTCTCTTTCTATCTCTGTCTCTCTCCCTCTCCCTCTCCCACTCTCTCTCCCACTCTCCCTCCCTTTCTCTCTCTCACTCTTTCTCACTCTCTCTCCTTCTCTCTCTCCTTCTCTCTCTCCCACTCTCTCTCTCAGTCTCTCCTGCTCTCTCTCTCTCTGTCTCTGTCTTTCTCTCTGTCTCTCTGTCTCTCTGTCTCTCTCTGTCTCTCTCTGTCTTTCTCTCTCTCTCTCTCTCTCTCTCTCTCTCTCTCTCTCTCTCTCTCTCT
>JADRCD010177433.1:0-45606 GCA_019843815.1 Montemys delectorum
AGAGAAAGAGAGAGAGAGAGAGAGGAGAGAGAGAGTCACATAGACACACACATTCACACAGACACACATGCGGTTTACAGCATCTTCTAGCATCAGCAATGCAAACATGGTATTAATCAGTCATGAAGGCACAAACCAGAAGCTTAGAAGTCTCGGTGTTTCTGACATATCATATAAGCAAATGTTCTCCTTCCATGTGTGAACCAAAGCACTCAGCACTATTCACTGTCTTGTGTTCCTTTTCATTTATTTAAACCCAGCCAAAGCAAACCAGGGATCACCGGTGGAAAGAACTGCAAATGTTTGCAAGCGGTTGAGCAAATGAGGAGAAAGTCTGAGGTTTAGGGAGACTTGAATTATTGTGTGTAGATATAAATAAACATTGTTCTCAGCTCAGATTCTGTCAACACCCTAGCGTGCCACACAAATTCATCCGAAGATGAATGAGTTAGTGTTCCTCATACCTGATGAGCCCTGAAGCCTCCTGACGGGCACACGCTGTACTTTGCTAAGCTTGTTTGCCGAAGTCAACCCTTGGAATACAAAGCCACCACAAAGTATGCAGCCAGCTCTGAAATCCGAGTGTGTTCAGGCAGCCACAGGGCAAATCAACCATTCTCTCCTGTCGGTCCACACTTCACGTCTCGGCACTGAACATCCCTAGAGTACATGCTTCCAGTCTCCTCTCTCTCTGTTTTGCAGTCAAGTAAGACATGCTTTGCTTGTCTTACTTGTATTTGTAAAAAGAAAAATTAATCAAAATAGAAAGTTAAATGTATATCCATTCTAACAACCATTGTGATTCTCATTGTACGCTTTTAGATATTTTCAGTTATATACTCTTCAATACTGTGATAGGACTATATTGAAAAGAACTTAATTCCAAAGGCAGCCTGTAGACTTTTGGCTCCTGTAAGCATTCTTCTCAGGAGACACAGTGTGTGCGCCTGGGATTATGTCATTTATTCAGCCAATAGGCGCTACTAGACATTCACCAAGAGTTATTATGTTCGAGAAATTTTCAGTTAGGCTCTTCAAACTGATAAATATCTTATAGGTAAGTAGTTTTCTAATGCCCTAAGTATGAATGTTTAGAAGTGGGATGTAGATACGAACTTTTGGAGGCCTTTCACACAGATTGTCTCCAGGAGACAAAGCATCTAATTTTCACTCAGCCTGGCCCCACTCACCAGCAGTCACTGTCATTCTTGTCATCTTTTTCAGTCCGAGAGGCAGATGATGTGTTATCTTATTTGAATATGTATCTCTTCTAGTAAAATTGTCGATAATATCTGCCAGGAATATTGGCACAGATCTGTAATCCCGGTACTCAAGATTGTAAGGCAGGAAATCAGTACAAGTTTGAGGACAGCTTGGGCTACATGTCGAGTTCTAGGCCAGCTTATGCTCCAAGAGATCCTGTTGTAAAAGCAAAACTAGGATTAGCCTCTGTCTCTGTCTCTCTCTGTCTCTGACTCTCTGTCTCTCTCTGTCTCTCTCTGTCTCTGTCTCTCTCTCTCTCTCTCTCTCTCTCTCTCTCCCCGATGCACACACACTTGCCTGTTTTCAATGCTTAACACTTTTGTCAACACTGAACCTAACAATCTATTCTTTGTTCTCAGGCTTTACATTCTTTTTAATGACCTTGTTATCCAGCCTTGGGCAAACACCAGCAGATTATTTTGATATAAATATCAATATATTTATCAATATAAATATACTATCAATATTTGATATCATATCTCCTTATCCCAGTTCATGTTTCTTAGTAAATTCCTTCCTTGGGAGGGGGATTTACAAGATCTACTCCTCATAAGGTCTCAACAACAAGCCAAAGTAGGATTACACCAGAGCCCCTTCTGGGAGAGCCATGAGTTTATTGGGATTACTTATAGAGCACGGGTGAGAAGCTAGTGACCACAGCATGAGTGACCCCAGAGCAGCTGCACTGGAAGTCATCTGAGCCTAGCAAGGATTCTGAAGGCTCCCCCAGTTGCATACATGAAGTTTCTGTCCCCATCCCCACCCTTCCTAGCCTGAACAAAGACCTCAAGGCCTTTGGGTAGCAATACATGCAAATGGATGGAAGGAGTGGCTGGATACCCTGGTGAGTGTCCCGTGATCCTCCCATTCACTCCCTCTCTGAGGCAGTCTCAACAGTCCATAGACCCAGTTCTAAAACAAGCAGAACAATCAACTGATGAAAATGGCCACCATTTGTTTTGATTGGGGGTTAGGGGGAGCCAAATATAGTGTTATACAACAACTTTATAGACCCAGTTCTAAAACAAGCAGAACAATCAACTGATGAAAATGGCCACCATTTGTTTTGATTGGGAGTTAGGGGGAGCCAAATATAGTGTTATACAACAACTTTATCATGTTCTTGGTTATTTCTTGCTTATTTTACACAAAACTCTTTAGAATCATTTTATTGGTATCTGAGATTATAAATTTTATTGGACAAATTAACAGGGTTCCATATTACCTCCACTGATACAGAAATATGTGTCTTGATATATTCTATTCTTTATATCTGGAGGTCATAAAAATACTGTCTAGTCTAGTACTCAACTTGTATTTAGCAGATTACCTTGGACCTCGGCAATCTTAGTAGGACCATCTGATTAGTTTCAACCAGTCAGCTGTGAGATAAAGGGTATTCGCAACTTTTCATCTAAAAGAATCAAGATATCGTCAAGATTTTTAAATTAAATATCCATAATGGATTCCCTCTATATAAAATGGGCTTAATAATATCTATTTTACATAGATATTGGTAAAAAAAAATCAGTAATACTAATAGTGACTGAACTGCTGTGTGGTACAAGAGAAATAAGTAATATACTGGATATAACAGATTTTACACATAACTTTTCCAATTACTCTCTATTGTGTCTCCATTAAAAGATGAGCTAGTTGAATCCCAGAAGGGGACATAAACATCTCAGCAGGGTATAGACCTCAAGTGTGGAGGAGCTTGGACTTCAATCTAGGCAGCGTTCAGAGCTCATGGTCTTAACTGGAGCTTTATCTTGTTTGATTTACTTAAGTATTCCACACCCCCAAAGAATTCGAAGATTTAGGGTAAGGACCCTGTGGCTGTGCCCAGCTATTTCTGTTCCTGACTGTGATTCTAAGGCCAAGGTCTTCAGGCCAATGCTTCATGACAAAATCTTTGCAAGTCCACACAGTTCCTTAGGTATATCCATATATAATTAGTTTTAGTTATGTCCGTCATGTGTGTGCAGGTGCCTGAAGAAGCCAGAGAGGGCATCAGAGCTGAGCGATAAGCAGTTGCGAGGCACCTGACTTGGGTGCTGAGGAGCTGAACTGCAGTTCCCAATCCTTGGTTTTAAAGCAGCCTTGCAGGCACCCTGCCTTTCTCCAGAGAGAAAGAGAGAAGCTTTCATCCCCAGTGAAAGCTTCAAAGCCTCTTCACACTCAGCTAACTCCTACTCTGGCTGGCCCGGCTCCTGGTTCTATTGCTCTGGGATTCAGGAACATGGTACTCCTTGACTAGGTACACTGGCCCTTCTTCCTTCTCCATGGGTAAATCTCACCCTGCATATGTCTCGGATCACAGACAGACTGATGGACCATTCTCTCGATGTGTTTTCACCCATACCAAAGTGGCAGAAATTCCTAGCAAATAGAGCCCAAGGAACACAAGCCAGTTTTAGATGCAGACGTGAACTTTCAGAGAGTTTGGGAGAATGAATTAGGTGTTCAAATCCTTTTAAACATGGAGTCCCTTCATAATAGTCCCATGAATATTTGAAACACATGAAGGGGAAACCCAGATGTTGGCTGAGGGAAGAAGTTACCATCTCTTGACCCCCCACCATCCTCTTCATGTGGAAGGGAGTAGTAACTCAGAGATTTATTTTCCCACTGAAACTTTCCTTAGAAAATGGAAACTATTACAGTTAGTTTTGAATATTATTTTCCCTGCAGTGGCATAAATCGTGGAGTGCTAGCCAGCGCTCATTTTCAGTTTCTGTCCTGAGTTCCTGTCACTTCCTGGATTTCAAACCCCCCATTCATGGATGAGATCTTATCTACAGGAAAAAAGTTCTTTATTTTTCCG
The DNA here is from genome assembly GCA_019843815.1 of Montemys delectorum. Taxonomy (NCBI): domain Eukaryota; kingdom Metazoa; phylum Chordata; class Mammalia; order Rodentia; family Muridae; genus Montemys; species Montemys delectorum. Next base: position 4,091 of record JADRCD010177433.1, read on the forward strand.
GGGCACACAGATATTAAATAAAGATATTTTTCATAAAACTAAATTATCCAATGTAAATAGCTATCAGGTTATATCCCTTGAATAATTTTTCACATTAAGACGATTTGTCTTTACAAAATGACTAGTGTTAGAAGCTAGTTTGACTTACTTTAAAACACCCTTACAGGGTTAAAAGTTGGCAACTCTGTGTTGGTTTTAAATTTATTTTTGAAATGTTTTCTGTTCTAAATAACCTCAAACCCACTGAACCACCAGAATGTATCTTCAAATAGTTTTTCAATTAGTTAGAGTCATTGGCAAGCCCCTGCATTTCTGAGAATGCCTGCCTGTCCTGCTGAAAGACAAATCACTGGCTGTAATGATCTTAGGTCAGAACTCCCCCCAAGACCCTGGGGAGTCATTAGGCATGTAACTATTGGAGAGGAAATGTCTGAAACCAACTCAAAGTTTCATTCTCTTACAATTTTTTACCTAATACTCTATTCTCCCTCCCCCTGCATTTACGTCTCTCCCTTTCTGAAGACATTGTACACAGCCCTCCCAAGCACATGCGACTGAGAAAAATGCCCAGCATCTCCGAGGTCTACGTTCAGTTTCCATGCTTTACCATCCACAGTATCCTTGGGCAGAATTACAGGCTGATGTGTGTCTTTCCAGAAGACATGTTCGGTTCCTAATGTGTTCTTAATTGGAAACAGGGTCTTGCAGATATAATCAAATTGAGGTTGTTATGATGGAGTTTAAATCAATATGGCAGGTGATTTTGCAAGAAGTTAAATTTAAAGCTGGGCATGGCGGTGTATATGCCTGTAATCCCAGCACTAGGGAGGGTGAGGCAGAAGAACTAAATTCCAGGCCAGCCTGTACTACACAATGACACTCTGTGAACTAGTCGCTTTCCTGTTGCTATGATAAAACAACGGGACTTAAAACAACTCAAAGATGAGCTTACCTTAGTTTATGGTTCCAGAAGAACTCAGCCTATCATGCCACACAAGACATGACATGCGCACTAGCTGACGGCATGTTCATTCATACACAGGAAGCAGAGAAAAGGAGCAAGGAAGAAGTGGAGTGCCTGCCCCCCATGGATACTTCCTCCAGCAAGGCTCTACATCCTAAAGGTTCTAGCCACCCCCCCCCAAACAATGCCTCAAAGTGGGGACCAAATGTTCAGATAAATGAGCCTATGGGGGGTATTTTCCATGCAAATCATCATACTCTATTTGAGAAATGCAGAACAACAACAAAAAGAGGGTAACATTGGACACAGAGGACACCATTTAGGAGAGGTCTGAGGCTGGGATTTTGCTGCTTTGTGTCAAATGACACCTTGGGGCTTGCTGAAGACCAAAATGAAAATGAAGGCTACTCCCCTAGAAGCTATTAAAGGGCATGGCCTGCTGGCATTTCGAATCTCCACAGTGGGGAGACAATACACATCTGCTGCTTTAAGTTGCCTGGTCTGTGGTGCTTATGAAACCGTATAGCTGCCTTATGAAACCAAGAATGATTTCCCAAACACTCTCAGATTTAGTTACAAGATGTAGATAACTTAAATGATTGTTCAGATGATGTATAAATGTAGCAAGTTATATCAAATAAAAACAAGTTACTTTGCTACCTTCACCCTCACCAGCACTACCACCATCATCAGTGCACTCAGTCCAGGAATGTTTTCTCAAGTGTGCTGGTTTGAATACCTATAGGCTCAGGTATTCAAACACTTGGTCTCCAGTTGGTAGTGCTGTTTGGGGAGGTTATGGAACCTTTAGTTAGGTAGAGTCTTGTGGGAGGAGGTGTGTCACTCAAGTCAGACTTTGAGGACTTATAGCTTTACCCGACTTCCTGCTCTGCTTCCTGTTTATGGCTGAGATAAGATTCAGCACTTGCAAGCATGACTTGCCTTCACCCACCAGGATGGACTCTGTCCCTCTGGGACTTTATTGACAGCTGGGCTAGAGGTCATTCATGTTTAAGTTTTTCAAAGAATCTGGTTGCATTCTGTCCCATTCTGAGAACGGGAGTGAGGTTGGCTTTAAAGGTAATTTCTTTGGCAGAGAAAACTTCAAGACAGCTTCATGTCATGTGCTAGAAATGAGGCTGTAATGATTAAGATTAGCTCCATTCAAGAGATGCCTTTTGGTTTCCATTGGGGAGATACGAAAGCTTCACTCAGGGCAAGATATAACACACTCAAGCTTGTAAAAGACAGCCGAAGAGGTTTCCTGCTCCCATAGAAGTTGCTGCAATTGTGGCCCAAGGAGGTGAAGATCCATCCTACGTTAGCACCCGAACTTGACAGTTTCTGGTTTCAAAAACAAGAAAGATAAAGGATTGAGGGGGTCATGGATTCTTCCTCTGGAGTTTGAGAGAGCCACTGAGTCCAGGCAAGTATGGTAGGCTGCAGTTGCTACAAGGTCCTGGAAAGCCATCGGGTGATAGCTCTAAGGGTGAAAACTGGGGTGCAATAGCATCAATATTTTGGAGATGTCAGGGCCATGGGACCCATGAGACGTCTAGCAAGGGAAGCTGCATATAAGGAATAGAACCAGAAGACTGATCAAAGCTGGAGGAGCAGAGTCATCTAAGCCTCTTGAAAATGAAGACCCAGATACTGGACATGGAACTACAGGATTTGGTGTTTGCCTTGTTTGGTGTTGGTCTTGCTTTGGTCTAACCTTTTATTCTGTGTCACTGTATGTCAAAAATATGTAATCCACTCTTTTTTTTTTTTCTTCCTAGGGAGTCACAGTAAAGAGAGTGCCTTAAGACTCCAAAGAACTTGGAACTTTTCAACAGTGTTGAGACGATAATGACCAGGAACTTACGAAGTTAGCTATGTGCATTTTGTACTGTGAGATGGCCCCAAGCTTATGTGGCCAAATGTAGTTTGAATGAAAAATGTTCCTCACAGGCTCCTGTATTTGAATACTTGGTCCCAAGTTAGTGATGCCGTTTGGGGAGATGTGAAACCATTAGGAGGTAGAGCCTTACTTGGAGAAATGGGGCTGGCCGTGGAGCTATTTTTGAGAGCTTATAACCTCACCACATTTCTTACTCTTACTCTTTGCTTCCTCTGCCCAGTTGAGATGAGTGCTCGGCATCCTGTTCCTGCTGCCAACCCTTCCCTTCCATGATGCCTCTATCCCTCTGGAACCCAATACACTCTGCCCTTCTGGAACCATAAGCTAAATAAACTTCCTTAAGTTGCTTTTGATAATGGTAGTGTATCACAGCAACAGGAATGTAACTAACGCAATGAGCTCTTATTTTCATATATAGTTTGCATGACTTTTAGAAAAGTGCAATAATTTTTGAAGCTGAATTGCCAGGTCCACAATCAAAGCCTTTTTTTTACGAGGTCTTAGGTAGAAACTGAGTATTCTTGCAAAGGTCCAGATATGGACAAAGTACTAACAGTGTAAACTTAAGTTGTAGACCGGTATTAGCATTCTGTCCTATACATATACAAAACTGGGTCAAATGAAATTGAATGCAAGTCAGAAAATTTCAAAATCAAGCAAAAGTTTAAGGCTGAATTTCAATAACTGCATTGGTTTGATGAGATAAAAAACTTTAGAGTAGAATGAAGAAAAAATATCTAGATAACAGGGACTGTGTAATATATAAAATACAGGACACACAGCAGAATTGAAAACATGCCCATTGGTATTAGACAGGCTTAACTTTTAGTTGTGGCATTGTTTTAGAAAGTTAATTTGAAAAAAAAAATGGGTGACTCATCTGAAATGTCGATACAATGTATTGAGCAACAGTTCTTGAGAAAAAGTAACAAAGACAACATGATCAAGTGTTCTGTAGCAGCACAGTGGGTGCTAACAACACTGTTTTGCAAATTCAGACACATTGTCTTAACAAATAGACCCGGTATGGCAGAAGGCTCAGCGGGTCAAATGCTCAGCCTGACCAGCTGAACTCAACTGAAGTGAACCCATGGGAGGAGAGGACCAACTCCTGAAAGTTGTCCTCTGATCTTCATACACATGCCATGGCTCACATGAGAGGACACATGCACGCGAGCATGCGCACGCGCGCACGCATACACTCGAGACACACTCCAAATTAAAAAATAAAAAAAAATTTGTTTCTTGTTGGTCTAAAGGTTAAAGGTATAAATGCAGGGAAAAAGAAGCTCACTGACAAGAAGTAGTAGCTGGTTCCAGAAAAGACATAAGAAGATCCACACATTCTTAGTCATTTATGAAAGACTGTTGTCCCGGAAGTCATTGAACTGGGATTTTGCTTCTGAAATTGTCTTCCCCACATCTTGTACTTTGGACTTGTATAGTATTTAATACTAATGGTTCACTTATGAGAACACATAGCCATTTCCCCGTAAGTAAGAAACAACAACCAAAAACCCTTAGTTTTTTTTTTTTATTAGATATTTTCTTTATTTACATGTCATATGATATCTCCTTTACCGGTTTTCCCTCCAAAAAATAAAATAAAATAAAATAAATAAATTTTAAAGAAACCCTGTTCCCCCCACCCCTGCTCAACAACCCACCCTGGCCCTGACATTTCCCTACACTGGGGCATAGAACCTTCACAGGACCAAGGGCCTCTCCTCCCATTGATAACTGATTAGGCCATCCTCTGCTGTACATATGCTGCTGGAGCCATTAGTTCCACCATGTGTACTCTTTGGTTCGTGGTTTAGTCCCTGGGAGCTCTGAGGGTTAGTTCATATTGTTGTTCATCCTAAGGGGCTGCAAACCCTTCAGTTCCTTGGGTCCTTTCTCTAACTCCTTCACTGGGGACCCTGTGCTCAATACAATGGATAGCTGTGAGCCTCTACTTTTGTGTTAGTGGGGTACTCTCAGAGCCTCTCAGGAGACAGCTATATCAGGCTCCTGTCAGCCAGCACTTGGTGGCAACCAAAACCCTTAGTCTTTAACAGGGTTCTTCTGTTTGTTTGTTTTTGTTTTTCCAGACAGGGTTTCTCTGTATAGCCCTGGCTGTCCTGGAACTCACTCTGTAGACCAGGCTGGCCTTGAACTCAGAAATCTGCCTGCCTCTGCCTCCCAAGTACTGGGATTAAAGGCATGCGCCACCAACGCCCGGCTTTTAACAGGGTTCTTAAGGTTATGATTTTTTTTTTTTTTTTACTATGCTCAGAATGGTAATCACTAGGTTCTGATATGGTGAAAAGAACCAAACAAGGAGAGGGATGCCTTCCTGATGTGGTAAACCAGATATCCTGATATCACCAAAGGAGATGGGTGCATAGGAAATAAGAAACATGAAACAAAGCTGTACAAAATGGCCTTTTATTTTTAGTGTTACGTTAAGCATTCCAGGTTTATTTTATATTAGAAATGCACTTCAACCCGATAGTGCATACCTGCATTCCTAGTACTCAGAGGGCTCAGAGAAACACCAGTTTAAAGAAAGTCATAGGCTATATACTGAGGTTGTCTGATAAAAACAAAAATACAAACCAAAACTCCCCTCTATTTGACTTTGTCTGTTTTCACCGGGCATGACATCCTTTTTGGAGAGCTGCCACAATCCCAGTTGTCTCTGTCTCACATATCTTCAGCAAGCTTTAACGCAGATTGTTCAGCCCCCTAGGCTATCCGCTAAATCCATCACCCAGGATGCAAGAAACTGGGGTTTATTTATTCTTCTGGCTTGTTATAGTTTTAGGATGGCTGTCTCAGCTCCAGGGTTCATTCCCAAGTCTGCTTCCTGAAAATAACATAGGCAAGGCAGAAAGAATACCTCCCTTCACATGTTCAGTAAACCATCAAAAAAACTTCTCCAGAACTTCTCCAGCAGGCCCCTCTTTGTCTTCTCCTATCTGGGCGATGCAGCCATCCGACTGTCCAAAACTCTGGAAAACAGAGTGACAGGTGAGGGTGGACAAAATTATGCCATCTTAAAGCAACTGTGATTCCTCTTCAGTATTGGGAATTCTGCTTCCCTCAATATAATCAGAGTCTATTTATTACAAAGGTGGCAAAGAGAGCTTAGCCAGTGCACTTTCCTGCCACTCTCCCATTCTAAATAACTGTAATCTTCACTCTTAGTATCCCAAGACTCACAGATGGAGCCTTGGAAAGTAAGGATGAAAAAGGGTGCTGGCAGACTATAATTGAGATGCCAATCTGGAATGATCTCAGAGGATAATCCCACCCTGATGTGATCAGTCACCTTGGAGGAACAAGAAGGAACTCTGAGGAGCTGAACTGGGTGGTCAAGTTCCCAGGAGTAGAATACCTACTCTAAGAATTCCCATCAGTAATTTGCAAGGCTGTCATGTCAAAGTGTGCCTAGAGCTGGGGACGGGCCAACCACATTGCTGCAGGTGCCCTGCATGGCTCTGCCCATGAGAGCCACAATGTAGCAAGAGCGGTGGAAGGAGAAGGGGCTAGTTTCTCTTCCTCCCTGCTTCCCATCTGCCTGTGCTTCCTGGAAGCACCTTTTAAAGATGTTCCTCCCTAGCAGTAGCTGAGTCCTCTTGCAGTTTTCTCATCATTCAAAGAATCAGCGTGGGGGGCTGGAGGTAGAGCTTAGAAGTACTGGCCTCTGTTAAACCCTCTGTAGCCAGGAACAAAGGAACCACCCAACTCCTGTCCATTGATATATTTGTTTTTACTTATCCCTATCGTAAGTCTTTTTTGCAGAAGGGAGGTACGCTTATGCCAGGGACTACTAAACAGAGGCTGGGGAACTTGTTATTAGTGAGAAGCTGGCATGATGAATCATGAAAACTGAAGGAGTCTGTGGTGGTTTGAAAAAAAAATGCCCCCACATAGGCCCATAGGGAGTGGCACTATTAGGAGGTGTGACCTGGTTGGAGGAAGTGTGTCACTGTAGGGTGGGCTTTGAGGTCTCAGATGCTCAAGCCAGGCTCAGTATGGCAGTCTCTTCCTGCTACCTTTAGAGGCAGATGTAGAACTCTCAGCTCTCTAGCACCATGCCTGCCTGAGTGCTACTATGCTTCCCCCATGATGATATGAACTAAACTCTTGAACTATAAGCCACCCTCAATTAAATGCTTTCCTTTATAAGAGTTGCTGTGGTCATGGCACTTCTTCACAGTAATAGAGGTCCTAACTAAGACAGAGTTGGACAGTCTTTAGAATATTTCTATGAAAACAATACCTACCATTATCATAATGCATTCATGTATGAATGAAATATATGAAGACAATTATATATAACTGTCTTCAAGGGCCTGGCGTGGTGGCACACTTCTTTAGTCCCAGCACTTGGGAGGCAGAGGCAGGAGGATTTCTGAGTTTGAGGCCAGCCTGGTCTACAGAGTGAGTTCCAGGACAGCTAGGGCTATACAGAGAAACCCTGTCTGGAAACAAAACAAAACAAAACAAAACAAAATAACTATCTTCACAAAAATTTTACACCTAAAAATGGTATCAACTGTCTACAATAAGATTTTAAGTATATTGAGAATTGTACAACTACCACTGCAATCAATTTAGGAATATTTTCATTTTTCTCTCTATCTAAATGAGCCCTGTACCCATTAGTAACATTTCTCTTTTCTATCTACCCCTTCTACTAGCACTAGGTAATTACTTACCTATGCCTCTCTTTAATGATTTAAGAATCTGGAATGTTCATATACATGGAACCTATTTAATACATGGTCTTTTGTGACTGACTTCTTCAATTTAGTACTGTTTTCATGGCTGTAGTATGTATTTGCATTTTATTTTCATTTCATGGCAAATAGGTCAGTATTGGATACATCACAGACTATATATAATCAGTTGATATATAATTTAAGTTATATCCACTTTGGGGTATTATGAGTGAATGAATGCTGTCATTTGTCTTGGAAATATACCTCGGAAAGGCACAGCTGGGTCATGAGGTAGCACTGTGTTTAACTTACTGAGTAACACTTAAACTGCTTTTCCAAAGTGGCTACGATATTTTATATTCCTATAAACAATGTATCAGGACTCCTACTTCTTCCCTAACTTGCTAACTCCTGCTATTGATTAATTTTGTTTATAGCCATCTTACAGGTGTACAGTCCTATCCCTTCTTGGTTTTATAACATAAAATTTAAGAGACAAATATAAAGAGACAGGAAGCATTGTTGTACAATCTCCTGTTTGACTCTTTCAATCTCTATAGCCCTCGGGTTCTATATCATGTAACCATCCAGCTAGGCATCTGAGGTCTAGTTTGTTAAGGGCTAACTTATTTATGATGATCAGCGTTTCAGGAACAGTGGGTCTAATTAACCAAGATGGTTGCAAAGCACAAGGTCTGATTCACCTACGAAACACTCACTGTTGGCGTGATTAGGTCCCAAATTGTACTTTTCATTTGTTTATTTAAGGCTTGCATTCGTAATATTTCACTTAACACAGCATGATCAAAGTGCTTGCAAAACAGTAGACTGAACAAAGTTGTTGTTAACTTTTCAGTTATTCACCAGAAATCCATCCTCTTCTTCCTTAGTTTAACATTAATTTGATGGGGTCACCCATTATCCTAGGTCCACAGTGATGAACTGTGATGGGCCTCAGAGAATCAATCCCATTCTCTGCTCTGTCTTCCTGGTAAACTGGAAAAATCTCACAGTTCCTTCTGCTGAGCAGCAAGTTTGCTCTTCAAAGCCTTTCTTCAGCCTACTTCACAGAAATGTTAGCCTCATTCCATAGCGCTTTCTACTTTATCCCTATCAGGATGACTTTCACAACGACCAGTTCTTACTGCTGTGATGCTCCTGCACAAACTCCTGGCTCAATGTCCCCAGATTAGCACTTGAGGTGAACCACAGAGATCTCTCCTCATCGCTGAAAACAAGCACAAACTGCCCTAGAAAGGGATGTTTCGCTCTTTTAAGGAGTCCCTGTCTTCCTCGTTCTTTTACTTACCAAACTCTACGAGAAGCCAACGGGCTGTACAAGATCAGCCTAGGTGACAATTGAGGAGGCATTCAATTCTCTCAAGCTCAGGGGGCTGCCGGGCCGGGTCCGACTCCAGAGTCCTATTCCCGCCAAGGCACGTTTTCGGCCCCCGCGCTCCAGCGATTTGTCCCTCCGGAGCACCGCGTTCACCTAGTCTAGATCTGGAGCGTCTGAGGGGAAGGCGAAAGCTCTATTCTATAAGCTTCCAGTAGCCTAGTTTTCAGAAACCACTGGGAGCCGGAAGTGACGATAGGAAGTCCCGCCTCACTCAGAGGGCGGGCTAGCAAGATGGCGGCGCCCAGGAGCCGGTGAGGTGAGAGGACACAGGGGTCCTGGGGACTGCTGCACCAGTGCGTTATGGCCGCGTCCCCGCACACTCTTTCCTCGCGCCTCCTCACAGGTATTGTACCCAATTGGGAACGATCGTGGGCGAATTGTATTCTTTTTGCCACGCGCGGGGCCATGTTTCCGGCTGCCGGCAACCTTGGAAGCCCTTGGTTTGTCACTTGTCAGGGAGGTGACCTTTCGGTGGACCAGCTTTGCACCGTTGGCCAGGTGGTCCCTAACGTTTGGTGCCCCGTGCTCTTTGGAGTTTCAGACAGTGCAAGCTGGAGGGCAAGATAAACCATGACGCTCCACAAGCCTGGCATATGAGAGTCGCGGTTCCTAGCCATTGCCTCTTAATGACCCGAGGCGCACCTGCCCTCCTCCCCCGCCCACCCTGTCTCGATGAGGAGCTGTTTTCCAGAGTAAAGTGTTAACGATGATAACCATGATAATGATAACTGCCAACTGAATCCCATTGAGACAGCACTGTACCATCAGTATGGCTCCTTCCATCAGAAGGACTCGACAGATGTATGTTTGTTACAAACTCTTTAACAAGTCTTATATATTACCTTTTCAGAGAGGCCAACCTTAGCACTCTACCTAAAATAGAAGTCTTTATCCTTCTTTTCTTATATCATATTAATTTATCACGCTTAACATATGCTGTACTTGTTCACACATGCAGTACAAATGTGCAACAATTCAGTGTGTTTCTCCCAGTTAGATTAAACACTTTGTGAAGGTAGAGATTGTCTGTCTCCCTAGTTCAGCACTGTATCCCTCATATCCAGAACAATACCTATAGACCTTGATGATGCTCAGTCATTTGTGAATGAATGAGATTGTGCTGGTAGAAATATTAAAGAGGAGGTTGGTTTTGTGCCTAGTATCCGTGGATGATGGCAAAGTGTTCCATAGTACAGACAAGATAGTGGAAGTCAAGGCGTACCTTCTCACATCTCAGAACTATCCTGACGCGTAAACACTGCCACAGTGTCTGGCTGACTGTGGTGAGCACAGTGCTTCTGGAAAGCTCTTTTCTCCCATGAGTTTGTATGATCTCAGTACAGATCATTTGGCTTGCTTTAATGAGACATTTACATGTCTGTAATGAGGTAACTGAGCCGAATGATCTCAAAGGTACCTTCTGGCTCATAAACTAGGGCAGCAAGTGGAAGGGTGGGTAGAAGAGACAAAGTTGGGCAGTACTTGGTAATTGTTGAACCTGGGAGATGAGTAATGGCGACTCCTTGGACACCTCTGTTTTTATATGACTGTCATTTTCTAAAATGAAAAGTTTGTGGGGTTTTCCGTGTGTGTGTGTGTGTGTGTGTGTGTGTGTGTGTGTGTGTGGTGTGTGTGTGTGTGTGTGTGTGGTGTTGGTTGTGAGTCTTTTTTGAGTCACTTCTTTGTTACTGTCTGTAATCGCCTATTGTGAGTCTTCCTTGATGCTGACCTTTGGTACTCATTTGTCGAGGGGTCATCTCCTCTGAGTGCCTGACTGTTCTCTCTGTACAGAAGCTCCTTCCTTATATACACATTCCTCGGAGCAGCCTTTCTTTCTACCGCTCTGTTTGGTATTTCAGCTTCTTATAGGACAATTCTCTTTTGATTCTTGAGTCTCATAGTGCCACGAGATAGGTTGCGTGTGACACCCCTATTCCAGGATCAGCCTCTGGAGTGGTAGAATAGAAGGAACTCATAGCTTATTTTCTGAAATTGAGCATATTTTCAGAAAACTCTGCTTATATGTAACTCTATGAAAGATCCCTGTCAGAAGTTTGATGGGAAGAGTAGCAGAGAAGGACCATTAGGGTTGTTAAGTAACTAGCAGTTATTCTGAGTTCATAGAAATTCAAGTATTTCTCATTTCCATTAAATATAGTTTAGGAGCTTTAAGTCTCCATAGTTGATTTACAAAGCCCTACAGTCGCAGTCCAGTGGTAATGAGGAATATAGGTGTTCTGATTATCTCTTTAGATTCTAATGTATCTGTTGAAAACCCTGCGTATCTTAAAGTGTATTTTCATGTGTTTTACTCGGGCCTAAATAGCTTTTATTTTCTATGTATTTGTTCATGGACACTTGACACACTTTGACAAAACCAAAATGTTGGCATCATTTACAAATACAGTTTCCTAGCTGTGTCCCTCCTTACCCTTCACCTCTCTCAGTGGTGTTGTTACTGCTGTTCTGTGAAATTTCAGCTTGACCCATCTAAATCTAGAAAGAATTTTCAGGATGGTTCCAAGGCAAACATATATCCATTCACTTGAAAGTAAGCATTTCATAATTGTGATTTGAAGATATGGCTTCAGTGCCAGTTGGCTCACCTCTTCTTTCAGATAGATATGGCCTTGTATTTCCAAGGGCAGCACTTGTTTTCACAGTTCAGGAAATCCATTTGGGCTAGTCAGTTGGCAAACATCATTTCACTTTATTATATGACAAGCGTCCAGCAGCTGTGGTAACAGACTTGACGAAAGGAGAGACTCTGCCATTGAAGAACTAAATACTATGATGATGGTGTTTTGAGACATCTTTCCTTGGGGAGATGGAAGCAATGCCTACTCTTTCATCATAAGGTTCTAATCAAAAACCAAAAGGTGGTTCCACCAAAGTTTAGTCTAGGGAGCTATTGTTTTTATTGGGTTGCTTATAGAGCACAGGTGAGGGGTCTACAGGCAGGAGTAGGAAGGGATCTCAAAGCAGCCGCACTTGCAAGTTTGTACCTAGTGTGGAAGGTGCCACGAAAGGGCCCCTTTCCCAGCCTTATTACTCTAGTATCTCAAAGCCCAGAGGCCACATGCAGTTAAGGCAGAATTGCAAACAAATGGTTGTGAGGAGTGGCTGGAATTTCAGGTGAGAGTCCAAGTCCTCCTCAATCCCTCTGTGAGGGAATGTCAGCAGCTATCAAGCTGGATGGACTCTTGCAAGCAGGCACTGCCAGTCTGGTGAAGATGAAGGCTGTTTTATTCAGAACACTGTATAACAGATGGGAACAGTTTGCTTCAGATGTAGAGATCCACAGCCAAACATTAGACAGAGATTGGGGAAGAGGAAAGGAAGTATTTGTTGTAGGAGCCAGAGAGGTCAAAGGACACTTTAAGAACATGGCCCACAGAATCAACTAACCAGAATTCATAGGGATTCATAGAGACTGAACCAGCAATCAGGGAGCCTGCATGGGTCTTACCAAGGTCCTCTCTCTATATGTTATGGTTGTAGAGCTCGGTGTTATTATAGTATGCCTAACAGTGGGAGGAGAGGCTGTTTCTGACTCTTTTGCTGTTCTTGGGACCCCTTTCCTTCTACTGTGCCTTGCCCAGCCTTACTGTGAGGGGATGTGCTAATCTTACTGTGACTTGTTATGCTGTGTTTGGTTGATAACATATGGGAAGCCTACCTTTTCTGAAGGGAACAGGTGAGGGAGTGGATCTGGGGGAGAGGGGAGGTTGCGATGGGAGGGTGGGGGCGGAAACTGGTCAGGATGTAATGTAGGAGAGAAGAATAAAAGAAAAAAGTGCTGTCATAAAACGCGTTATAACACGGTACAATAGTGGAAAGAGATTGAAAATTTGATAAGTAGAGAATGGATTGCATACAAGGAAACTGTAAATAATGCTGATTGTGTTATGTACGGTCTACACAGTGGTGTGGTTATGAAGCAGCGTTGCTGTGGTAAAGCAGATATCCACGTGTGTATGAGTACTGTTGGTTGGGTGTGGTGGTTTGAATACAGGCACAGACATTTGAACCTTCAGTTCCAAGCTGGTGGTGGTGTTTGGGGAGCGTTAATGGGTGCAGTCTGTGCACCGTGGTTGGAAAAGAAAGGAGATGCACGAAGGCTAGATGACTGTCTTCACTCTGACTGCTGTTCCTCTGCTGAGTCTTTGAGTAGGACTAGGAAGAGAGGGACAGGGTTGATGGACGTGTCAGAGTTGAGTGCACGTGCTGATTCATTAGGTGAGAAGGAAGAGTTTAAGATGCCCCTGAAACCTGCAGTAAAAGATGGAGGTGCATGTGAGAAAGAAATGGCCTTAGACACATAAGGCCGTCCACTCTCACATGTTGACTTGAGAGGGTTAATAAAGTGGTTCAACTGCAGATTTGGATGCGACAGAAGCAGCTTATTCCTAACTGGGTTGCCAGTCATAATTTACTGAAAAGTATTTCCCCCTTCCTTGTAGTTGTCTTAACTATGCAACCACAATCGAAATGTACACCTTTGTCTCAGTTTACTGGCATTTAGTAAGAAAAGTTGTATGCCGCCTTTTCTACTTCTTAAAATGTGAACTCACTGAGTTGTATTTTCTTCTTAGAAACATCTACAGTGTGGTAGTCTCTACTTCCCACCGAATGGTTGTATGCATTACGATGTGAGACTGACCTTTCCCCAATCCTCCTGAAGACTGTCCCTGACCTAAGCCTAAGGCTGACTTACTCCTGGGTTGGAGGCAGAGATGGTTTGAGCCCAGCCTCACACAGAGCAGCAGTCTGCTTGGCTTGGCCTCTAGGTGGATGTGGGCACCATGAATGAGCAGCTGTCATTTCTACAGGTCTTCCTGTTCTTGTCTTTCTGTTTCAGGCTCAGTAGGAGGATGTGTCTGGTATTTAGAGAGAAGAGCTCTACAGGGATTGCCACACAGGGTCACACATCTGTTCAGGAATGTCAATAATCAGTGGGTCACGGTCCAGCACTTGAGCTTCCTCAAGCGCATGGTAAGTAGAAGCCATCCTTCAGTTGCTTTCTGCCTCAGCTTTTCTCTGGGGGTGGAGGTTGCAAAAATGTCTAATAGAAGAAAAGTTTTAGGAAGTACTGTTTGAAAGGGGCTTTTATTTAGTGTTCTCTTAAGTTTATCCAAAGCTTTAATCTCTTGTTTTGATTATTCTTAACTGAAACCAGAATAATTCTAGCATTTGAGGTTAAATATATGATCTTGAATTTATTGATTAAGTTTGGAGAAAGATTGAAAACTTACGGCATATTTCAACCAGGCTAAAATTAGGAAGAGCTGAACTTGTATGACGCGTCTTTTATACATCCTTTGAGGCTCTGTAAACGCGTCAGTAATACAGAAGTAGTTGTTTAACAGTGTGACCCTTTATTTTCTTAGATCATCTGTGCGTTTGAAAAATCTTTAACATTACTTCTGAGGAGTTGGGGAACGGCTCAGTCAGTAAAGTGATTGCATTGCCACCATGAAGACCTGGGTTCGATCCTCAGAACCACCATAAAGAGCTAGGCGTGCAACTAGTGAACACTTGTCATTTCAGCTCAAAAGGGCAAAATTAGGATCCCTAGGCTCACTGGCCAGCCACTCAGCTCATTTGATGAGACTGTCTCAAAAAATAAGATGAGGGATGAGGGGAGACATTCAAGACTGACCTGTGACCGTGTTTGTACCCTCCCTACATGTGAACATGCATACACACACACACACACACACACACACACACGCACACACACACACACACACACACACACACACACACACACACACGAAACTTTTGAGTCAACTAAAATAAAGATTTTGTAATTTGCCAGGGCTATTACAGGGGCACTGATAATCTACTTCTTTTACAGGCCTGTATACATGCTGACACACCATGAGCTTGTGGCAGCATCATGACTCAATTGTATAGAAAAGGGTAGGAGAATAGTAATACAGTTGGAAATTCACAGAGCTACTGTGGATGGCTCCCAAATTCATAGTCTAGTGTTCTATTTGGATTCTTTAACTTAAAATTTAAAGAATGTAAAATCTTACTAAAATTCAGTTTTGTTGATTTTTAGAAGTTTGACGCTCTCATTTATAAATAAAAGAGTTATAAATAATGAACTGTCTTTAAATACTGTTGGGAAGATTAACTGGAGTATATATATTGACATAAGAAATAAGGGTCTCAAAAGATAAAAAAACAAAAAAACAAAAAACAACAACAACAACAAAAAGAAATAAGGGTTTCATAATGTCACTGGTAATTACCAGTTTTTGTTAGTTGGTGAGTGAGTAATAGGCAAAACTCCACAACTAGTGTCCTTGCCGCATCCCACATTCCCACGCATCCCCACAAGGCTGTACGTTGAGAGGCCCTGTGAAGCCTTCCAGTGAGTTCTCTTGGACAGTTGCTTTAGAACTCAGGAGGCGAAAGCCAACCTTGGTGATATTTGTAGATGGCTTCCTTGTATTTAGAAAGCCCATCCTGTGTAAAGGTCAGTGAATAACAGATGTATGTTCTTTGCCAGAAACTTAGATTCCTAGATTTTTCTAAACCACAAATTTAAAATCATAGCTAAGGAATTAACTTGGCCTCTGCGTCTTTAAATGCTGATGTTATATGCACTATTGGTGCTTGCTGTGCTAACCAATCTTAAACGTAGGAAGCTTTTTCAAGTACCATAAAAATATGACTGGTGGAAGACATTAACTGACATCCTCGTTTTTAGTAACGTGTGCTATTTGTTTGTCTGTCTAGTATGTCACACAGCTGCATAGGGGCCTTAGCCAGCGAGTCAAACCAAAGCCAGAGCCACCAGCTTCTCCTTTCCTTGAACACACATCTTCAGGGCAAGCTAGAGCAGAAGTGGATGAGCTGCCATCTTTCCCAGCACCCAGTCTCCCTCTGTCCCAGAAGCCAAATGAGGAGTTGGTGGAGCTGGAGGCAACCTCCATAGTGGACCATTCCCTTGACACAGCCAAAGAGAAAAAGGAAGAAAAGCAGTGGAAAGAGATGAAGCTTCACGCTGACGATCTGCCTGGCATTTTGGCCCGGCTGTCTAAGATCAAACTCACAGGTACCTGTTTTTCGGATTTTTTTTTATTTTTTTTTATTTCTACTGAGCTGTATTTACTACATCCCTTAAACTTTGAAATTCATGATTTTTCTTCCTTCTACTTAGGATTCACATTCAGATATTCTGAATTTTGTTTTCACGTGATTTGTGGATTGTCTTACATTGTAACCTTCGTGCCAAAATTAATCTCACATGAATTAAAGTAGATGTTTGTCCTGCCTTTTTTTTATGTTTACTATGTTTATACCCACTGCGCATTTAAAATGCAGGACCTGAATTCAGGAAGCCACACTGTACTGCATAGTGTGAGCCCAGGATGACCATGGGGACTTTAGCTACTCCGTGTCCTGTTCTCCTTGGGATCTCTGGGGTTATCCTACGTGTATGAGGCTACAGACTAGATTACTCCAAGGATGTTAGGAAATGTTTCTCTTCTAATTCCAGGGAATTAGATCTAATTTTATTACACCTAACTGAGTATTAACCTATAGTGTTGTCTCTAGTATGGACTGTCCCGTGAGCTGAGTATAATTCCTGAGTCATGGAATAGCTGGAGTTGGACACACCTCTCGCAGCCACTTTACACGAGTGTTCGAGTTACCCCACAACCTGAAGGCCTGCACCTTCTCCTTGGATGAAAACAAAGAGGATAAGAGTGTGACACGCTGTGGTCAGATTAAACCAGGTGCACTTTGAAGGCAGAAAGTGGCAGATAGAATCTCATCAGATGAACAGCAGTGAGGGCTCAGAGCGTACAGAAGGATGAAAGAAGAATAATTTCATTTGTCTCTAAAGGTGCGGACCCTCAAGATCCAGGGTGAAGAATGGGAACTAGACAACTTCTTTTCTCAGTGACTTAAAGAAAGTTACTTAAAATTCTCTTTTTGGTGGGAGTGGAGTGGCATGTTAAATGAACATAGTGAGTGTAAGAGAGTCTAGCGAGGGTTCTGTGGTATAACTAACACCATAATTCTGTATGGAGATTTGTCTGCATGCCTCATTCCAGCTCAGCAAGAGCTTACCACACCTCCAAAGCATGGCACTTTGTTATCTTCACAGGAAGTCTGGGTGTCATGCTGTTGACATGTTAAGAATAAATATCAATAAGTAATAGTTGGATGGATGTCACCTAAGAAGTGGGACCTCTCAGGAGGTCAGCCTCAGAAGCAGCCCTTGTCAACAGCAGGATTTTCTCTGTATAGTGTCATTTAACACTCGTAGTCTGCAGATTGGTCCACTTCTCTTATCAGCCTGTCTCTGTCAGAAATTCTCTCCTCAGCTGAAAAGCCAGTCTCTTTCAGCCCTAGTCAAGAGTCTCAGTGTTACTGAGAGAACCTTTTGTAATTCGTCTAAAAGTACTTCTCCCTCTGTAGTTGCTGTTTTAGTTTAGGTCGGGAATATCCAGGGCTCTTGCTTTTTGAGACTTATTTATCTTTAGTTGTATGTGTATAGGTATTTTGCCTGCATGTATGTCCAGTTCCAGTAGCCTGGAAGAGGGCATCGGACACCTTAGAACTGGAGTTATAGAGGTTATGAGCAGCCTTGTGGATGCAGGGAATTGACCTATGATCCTCTGAAAAAGAAGCCAGTACTCTTAACCACTAACCATCTTTCCAGCTCCATCCATCCATCCATCCATCCATCCATCCATCCACCCATCCATCCATCCATCCATTTCCTGCAGCTCTTTATTGTCCCTTTTCACCCACTACAGCTCTTGCCACTCAGAGCTGCCAGCTAGTTTCCCCAGATACCACTTCCAGTCAGTTTTTCTAAACTACACAAGAAACCTTTGTGTCCACACATTACTTTGTGCTCCCACTCTGCCTGCTTCTAAGGCAGTGGTAGTGACATCCAGTCCTTGCATCTCAGCTTACCTGTCCCATGCCACCATGAGACTGGTCTGCCCATCTCACTTCTAGTGAGATCCTTCAGGCCTCTCCAGGAAACCTGCACTGGGTTCCAGTCTTGAGGTCCTAGATGGGACATGTACTCACCAGTGTGTTTTTAGTAGTCTTTCTTCTCCCTATTGAGATAATTTCCATATCTGGAAGGGAGGAAATACAACATGTCATTCAGAATTTTAATTGTATGATGTATTAAAGCCATCCAGCAGTGTTCTTTACAAATGAGAGGTATAGAAAGTGAGTTTGTGGATAGTCACAGGTAAATATTTAAGCATCTTCTTACTGTGTATTTCTGGGGGAATTGTTTCTGGCCACGCAGATTGTATAGGTGAGTGATGGTTAAGTAGGCAGGGAGATGAGAGACTGGAAGCAGCAACAGAAGCCTGAACAGAGGCCAAGAACCTTGCTGCATCCTGGCATGTTCAGAAAATTGATATATGACGTGGATGTGGTTAGGAGAGGTGTTGGGAGGCCTAGTGTTGTCAGGTAGGCACTTACTCTGTTGAAGAGCTACACTGTTAAACCACAGTGATAACAAGTTCTGGAAGGTTCCATAGAGAAAGATAATCACTTTGTGATTTATTTCTGTTTTAAGTGTCTTAGTTACCATGAAAGTACTGAGGGCTAAGTCAGACACAAACTTCAGTGCTGAGTTGTGCGTCTTCAGCTGAGAGTGCTCACCTTTACAGAACATAACAGTGGGCTTGTGAACTTGGACCTTCCTCATACCCTCCTGTCACCCTCATGACTGTCACCCTCGGTTGCACCCTCCCACTCTTTCCTTCTCTTTCCCTTAGTAGTTCCACTTATCTTCCCACATATTTTTATCTACATCTCATGAGAGAAAACATGTGACATTTGTCTTTCTTAGTCTGGCTTGTCACAGTTAACACAGTCTCTCTGGTTTCATCCATTTCTCTATAGACAACATGATTTCATACTTCTTTATGGCTTAGCACATTTTCTTTCCTTGGTTTTCCATTGATGGATACCTAGGCTGATGTAACTCTGCCGCTGTGAACGGAGCTACAGTAAGCAGGATCCGTAGGTAGCTTTAGTGTATGCTGACTAAGAGTCCTTTGTGTCCTTTAGGTACATATTTTAGAGATGTACAGCTGGATCCTGGTTTGTGTGGAGAGAGAGAGAGAGAGAGAAAGAGAGAGAGAGAGAGAGAGAGAGAGAGAGAGAGAGAGAGAGAGAGAGACATCTTGAGGCATAGTCTTCAGTTTTTTAGTCTGCCTTCATTTACCTGACTAACCTTCTAAGGTGTACCTTGAGACCTTGAGGGTGATTTCAGCTGTTTCTAGTTTGATTGCTTAATTTCTGTGTTTGTTTATTTTGAGACAGTATATCATTATGTAGCCCATGTCAACTCAAAACTTGCTGCATAGCCCAAGCAGACTGTAATCCTCCTGCCTTACCTCCCCTAGTGCTAGGATTATAGGCATGAGCCACAAGGTCTGGCATGTCAAGTTTTCTGCATTTAATGAAATTCTGTGACTAACTTTTTTTAATGTTTAATTTTATTAGATATTTTCTTTATTTACATGTCATATGATATCTCCTTTCCCAGTTTCCCCTCCAAAAAAAAAAAAGAAAAGAATAAAAGAAAATAAAATAAAAATCCTGTTCCCTCCCCACACCCCCTGCTCACCAACCCACCCTCTCCCACTTCCTGGCCCTGGCATTCTCCTATACTGGAGCATAGAACCTTCACAGGGCCAGGGGCCTCTCCTGCCCTTGATGACCCACTAGGCCATCCTCTGCTATACATATGCTGCTGGAGCCATTAGTCCCACCATGTGTACTCTTTGGTTGGTGGTTTAGTCCCTGGGAGCTCTGAGGGTACTAGTTAGTTCATATTGTTGTTCGTCCTAAGGGACTGCAAACCTTTCAGCTCCTTTGGTCCTTTCTCAAGCTCCTTCATTGGGGACCCTGTGCTCAGTCCAATGGATGGCTGTGAGCCTCTACTTCTGTATTAGTCAGGCACTGTCAGAGCCTCTCAGGAGACAGCTATATCAGGCTCCTGTCAGCCAGCAAAAACTGCATGGTATTGGTACAGTGACAAGCAGGTAGATCAATGGAATAGAATTAAAGACCCAGAAATGAACCCACACACCTATAGTCACTTGATCTTTGACAAAGGAGCTAAAACCATCCAGTGGAAAAAAGACAGCATTTTCAACAAATGGTGCTGGCTCAACTGGCAGTTAGCATGTAGAAGAATGCAAATTGATCCATTCCTATCTCCTTGTATAAAGCTCAACTCCAAGTGGATCAAGGCCCTCCACATAAAACCAGAGACACTGAAACTAATAGAAAAGAAAGTGGGGAAGAGCCTCAAGCACATAGACACAGGGGAAATTTTCCTGAACAGAACACCAATAGCTTATGCTCTTAAGATCAAGAATTGACAAATGGGACTTCATAAAATTACAAAGCTTCTGTAAGGCAAAGGACACTGTCAATAGGACAAAATGGCAACCAACAAATTGGGAAAAGATCTTTACCAGTCCTATTTCTGATAGAGGGCTAATATCCAATATATGCAAAGAACTCAAGAAGTTAGACTCCAGAGAACCAAATAACCCTATTAAAAAATGTGACTAACTTTTGTGAATATCTGTCCTTTCACACTTCTGTGCCTCTTGTCTGTCTTGCTTAGACTATAATGACATACTTTAGACTTTTTATTAAGTTTTGATAAACAAATTTGTTCCTAAAAAAACAAATTTAGTATGCAGATACAGCTGTGTGCAGACCACACCCGTATATGTGCTGTTTACTGAATTTTGCCACTTTACTTATTGAAAAAGATTTTTGTGTTAGTTTACACTTCATAGACCTTGGTAGACCTCGTTCTCAAATTCTGAATATTTTCTCCAGTTTGCTTCTTACATCCTTGGTTACTATTATATTTTTTCTTTTGTATGCATACTTGTATATGTTGGTACTCGTGTGGAGGCCAGAGATTGACACTGGATGCCTTCCTCAGTTACTCTCCACTTTACTATTTGATGCAAGGTCTCACTGAACTTGAAGCTCACGGATTTGATTAAACAGGCTGGCCAGTGAGCCCCAGGGATCCTGCTGTCTCCACCTTTCCTGTGCTGGGATTACAGGTGTGCACAGCCACAAGGGCTTTTTATGTGGGAGCTGGAGATTTGAACTCAAGTCTCTTGCATATGTGGCAAATACTTTACTAACTGAGCCACTCTCCAGCCTCAGTTTTGCTTTTAGAAGACAAGTCTCACACAATAGCCCCAACTGGCCTCGAGCGCATGAACGTCCTGCCTAAGTCTCCCAGTTTCCAGGGTTGCAGGCATATGCTACTGTGTACTGCTTCTCAGTCTCAGTTTTGAACTTTTGAAGTTAGACTGAGTACATTTTGTATTATGAGATGGCCATGAGCCCATGGGGCAGGGAATGCTACGGTTTGGATGTGAAATGATTCCCATAAGTCCATTTGTTTCCATCTTTTGTCCCCAGCCAGTGGCACTACTTGGGAGGTTATGCGACCTTTAGAAGGTGGGGCCTCGCTGACAGAGGGTGATCTTTGTGACTAGGCTCTATGGGTTACAGCCTGGCCCTGTTCTAGCTGGAATCTTTGCTGCTTGCTGATTGGCCTCAGGAAGTAATCGAGCTGCCTCCTGGCTCCTGAACCCTTCCTGCCACCCTGAACACTGCCCTGCCCAGCCAGCCTCAAAACTATGAGCTAAACTGAAACTAAATAAAACAGCTCTTCCACCCAGAAGTGCTTTAGCCAGATCTTGTCCCCTGACCTTAACAAAGCAGCCCTTCAGCCCACAAGTGCTATGCCCAGGATTCTGTCACTGGGACCCGATCACTGTAAGCATTTCTCAGGTTTGTTTTCGTGACACCTCATTGTTTCCTTTCACTTTGTCCCTTTGGTGAGTTCAGACCTATCCTGCCTTACTCTTGGTTAGGAAGGGCTGACTGCCACATGGCATAAAGGCCTAGTCCAAGACTCTTCTGGCATGCTTGTATGTCTGTTCGATCTGTAAGATTTTGCCATCATCTGTTATCTGTTTCACTAGAAATAGAATTTAGACTCACAGTCCTGCTGAGCCAAACTCTCCTGTATCCTTAGATAAGGTTTTATAGGTACCCAGTTGCATCGTTAATCTCAGGGCTTTTAAGACTGAGGCAGGCTCATCTCTGAGTTCATGGTCAGCCAGGGCTACACTTTTTTTTTTTCCTAAAGGAAAAAAGAAAGAAAGCAATGGAAATGAGGAAAATGTGAGTTTGATTTTGGCAAATTCTTTGGGCAAGGCACTTCAGAGAACAGAAGTCAGACAGAATTGTGTTCTGGAAGTGCTAGGGGCCTTCAGATGGAGTTATCAGAGCCACAGTCAAGAACAGGTGTTGGGGGATGGTAGGTAGATGGAGAAGAGCAGAGGGTCCACGGCAGAGCTCCTTAAGATCATTCCTTCTCATCCCTACAAAGGCCTGTAAGGACCCTGTAAGCAAGCAGATGGTCAGAGAAGGGGAAAACAAGAAGGGACTCTGTCACAAGCAGATGTGCAGACCCTCCCTCACCAGGAAAGACTTGGACCACACTGCAGATGCAGGAGGACAGCTCAGAAACCTGGCTGCAACGGGTCAGGAAGTCAGTGCCCACTGCCTGGTGAGTCAGGAAGTGACAAGCCGAATTTCTTCTGAATGCTTACAGGACCTGCTTTGAATAATCTACTTCATTTTTAGAAATTTATCCCATGAGTATTTCATTAGTAACAAATAAAGGGTGACTAATTTAAGGTCAGGTTTTTTTTTTGTTTTTGTTTTTTTTCTACAACTTTCCTTTATTCTGGCTATTGTACTATTTTCCTTTTATGTGGCTTATGTGGTTATATATCTGAGTTGGCATTCCAGATAGGGCAGAGCTTAATATAGAAAACCTGATGTCTGAAATCTTAAGCAGGTGGTAATCATTTAATATCTTAGTTATTCTTCAGTGTGCATGGATGCCCTGGCTCCCAAGTGTCAAAGGGGTCAGGAGCACTGATGGCATGCTTGTTAACATGGTCACTTCTTGCCCTGTGCTGGGAATTCAGGCACCCTGGGTCCAGGACCTGACCTGGAGATCTGCATGTGTGACGGGTAACGCAGAGCACAGGTGTTATATCCTTCTTGTTGCCTTTACACTCAGAAACCCAGGGGAGGCTGGATCAGGCATCAGCTCACTGCCAGAGTGGCTGCTGCTGGACAAGACAGCTGGCCACAGGAGAGGCCACAGGCAGAACCTGGACCACACAAGAAAGGCATGCAAAAGCAAGATGTTCAAGGAAAAGGAGCTACCACCTCACCTACAGCCATGGATGGAAGAGACCTGGGGTCATAAATTTCCCTCATATGATTTTATTTATCCCATGTGACTAATTGAATTAAAGCCATTTCCTTCTGCTTATTCCATTTAAAGAGGTAGCACCCTATGGTGACCCTTAGCCCTCTCATCTAACTGACCTTGTACTTCCCTCTTTAGTTTATCGCTTGAGTTCATGCGGCCTGGAGTCAACAGGGATATTTCTTTAAGGAGATCCCTGATATATGTAAATTGAATTCTCTTGGACTCTTAACATCTTAGAAAATTCATTTCTGGCTAATAGCATCTGAGGCGTGAACTTTTGGGAGTCAGCAGTCACATTATAGAATGAGTCTTTTCTGAGCTTCCTCTGTTTATAGCTATCCTATGCCAAGGAAGGGCCATACACTGATCAGATTAGATTTCCTTTGTAGGAAGGCAGGCTAGCTGCAGCCTCCATCCTTGACACTTCTATTAGGACATAGGCCAAACCTTTGCTTGTGCAAATGCCATTTGAAGACATGTGTGTGTGTGTGTGTGTGTGTGTGTGTGTGTATGTGTAAGACTTAGTTCATAAAAGAGTAATAGGCCTCGCTTGAGCCCCCTGCCAGCAGAACTATTTACAATATGTTTTTGCAGTTTATTGCAGGGTGTTCCACACCAGCGTGAGGAAATTTTATTTGGATTAGGATCATAAGAGGCTGTGGTGACTAAACCGAGTTTAGGCTGAGTATAGGTTAATAAAAAGCAGGACTTTTCCTGTCGAACATCTGTGCTGAAAAGTTGTATTTCCCAAGGCCAGCATACTAAATGGATTGTTTATTGGAACCAATAGATGAAGCTGTTGCTGGAGATGATAGAGACCACAGTTAATATACCTTCCCCACAGTCTTAAATACTGCTTTTGATTCAGAGAAAAGTAGAAACAGGATGCTGGTGCATTTCAGATTGCTTTGTGTGACTTACCATGCTTTCTAGTGGTAGCTGGACCAGGCAGCTCCCAGGTTCCGGCTGTTCTACTTGCAGAGTTAGTGCGAGCAGTCTCTGAGGCTGACATTTTGAGTAGTGGGTAACAATGTGCTTACTAAATCTTTCCATAGTATTTAAAGTCTTGTAACTATTAAGTATTTATTTTAAGAAAATACAAATAGGTTTTAAAAAATTAAAATGCTCTTATAATTCTAACAAGTCACAGTAACTATCACTTTGTAGATTTTGGTAAATTAGCTTTCAGAATTTAATATCATACTCGCCTTTTTGTATGACACTCTGATTTTGCTGACTAAGGTTTCTGTTTTGTTTTCTTTTTTAGATTTCTTAAGACAGAATATAAAATAAGAGGGCTGGACAGATGGCTCAGTGGTTAAAAGCACTTGCTGCTCTTCCAGAGGACCTAGTTGAAGTCTTAGCACCCACACTGGGTAGCTCACAACTGCCTGGAGCTCCAGTTCTAGGTGGCCTAATGTTTTCTTCTGGCCTCTGTTGGAACTAGCATGCAAATGGAGTACATCCATGCACACACGTGTGCGCACACACATACACACAAAAGAAATGAGTCGTTTTAAAGGATAGAAAATAATATATAAAGAGTTCCATCTGAGTCATCTAACATCTCTGTGTATAATTTTCAGTCCCTCCCTGCCTGTTCAAACTCTGTCTAAAGATAACAGCCCATACTGTAGTGTTAGATTGACTGAGCTGGAATCCCTCATTTGTAAAATATTAATTGGTTGTACAATTATTGGCACATTTTTTGATATCTTAAAAGCTCATTTTCAACTATAAAATGGGAACAACTCCATCTGAGAGGATTACTGTAAATTTTATGAGAAATAATCTAGATGAACACATTAATGGGCAAAGAAAGTTAACTATTATTATTACATGGTGCTAATATATGTGTAAAAAGCTTGAATAATTTTTAATATCATTGCTCATATATCTTCTCATGTCTTTATTTCTAAAAGTTAGGTCCCTAGAAATAAATCTTTTTTCATATTTTTATTGTCATTTATTAATTATTCAAAATAATGGGCCTGCTGTGGCATTTCTCATGCATAGTATGTACTTTTTTTATTATTTTCTTTATTTACATGCCATATGATTTCTCCTTTCTCAGTTTCCCCTCCAAACAAAACAAAACAAAACAAAACAAAAACCAACAATATGTTCACTCTTCTGCTGGCCTCTCTTGTTCCTCCACAGCCCATGTTTGAGTAGACAGAGCTGGTCTGTTGCCACTACATAGCTGGACCTCAGTTTATTTACTTCCCTCTGTCTTGATAGTTTTCATTTCGTTGTCATTGCTATAGATAGTGCTGTACAGAGTGCCTTTGTCTTTCATCTGGAATGATTCCCCATGGTAGACACATGCAAATATCTTTTGGGGATAAAATATGCATGCTTTCAGAGTTTTTGATTGGCAGATTTCCCTGATGGAAGGTTGTAGCAGGTGATGCTATAGCCCAAGTGGTCAACCTACCTTACCTTCAGCACTTACTGCTGGCTATTGCTGTAATTTCATAAATAATGTGAAGGAATATGTAAGAAATTGGTATGCAAACTTGTTTTATATTTAAAACTCCTGATGATTGTTCACATTCATTGATGATTTGTATTTTTCCTGAAGACAAACCCCACGTCTTCCAGCCTTCCCCTCTGTTTGTCCTACTGCTTGCAAGGGTTCTTTACATGCTACAGTCAGTCAGTCCTGGTCTGTGTGTGTGGACATGCATGTGTGTGTGTGTGTGTGTGTGTGTGTGTGTGTGTGTGTGTTTGTCATTTGCTGCTTTTCATTTGCCAACATTTGATATATAAAAGTTAATTTTGTGGGAACCAAATCTATTTTTCTGCAAGTCTGGTCTTGTACCATATTTAAGCTTTTCCATCTGAAGACTGTATAAATGTTTACCTTCTTGTCAGTGCTAAATTTGTATAACTTTATGTTGTGTGTTAAGTTTCTTTCTTTTCAGGATGTACATTTTGGTTAATGGTATGCAGTGGGCTTATAACCAGGTTTACTGGCCTTGCCTATGTTACAGTATTGGATTCACAGGTTTAAGAATTTATAAAGCTTTATCTGGGGAGCCCTTCCTGTTTCTATCCTTCCCTATTTCCACCCTAAGTCCTACTAGTATCTTAAGTGGAATTCCAGTATGTTCACAGTTGAATTTGGGCATGCATTGAGTATTGCATTATCTCCATAGTCTTTGTAAATTTTCTTGTTTGTTTTGAAAAGGTCAAAATGTTTGGTACTAAATTGACTTGATATGTGATATTTTAAAATACTTTTTTCAATTGATTATTTCTTGAATTTTTGAGGAAAACAATCTAATGGTGATCAGATTATCTCCTTTTTCTTCTTATGTGAGTTACTTTACTTTTTGGGACGTTTCCTCTTAGTTGGCACTGTCCAGTAGCTTTCCCATCTGTCGAGTCTCACTTTTTGGCCAGGCCCTCTGGTATGTTCTGTCCACTGCTGGTTTGGGTCTTGCATTTCCGTGTCATTATCTCCCATGAGGTTTCTGATGGTGCTATGGCAAGCATTGTTTCCTCACAGTGTTTTGACCCTGCGCTTCCTTGTCAGAGTGAGTATACACACCTCTAGTCAGTCATTTTCTAGTCAGTTCATACTCAGTGAGCACTACCACATTGATTTTTTTCTACATATCGGGGACAGAATGAGGTATGATGAACATACTCTTGCTCTCATGGATCCTTTAATAAGTTGGAGGATTGCCCCTGTGTGCCAAGGTATGGTGGTTGCAGGTGACCTGCTCTACTGGATGAGGGCACAAAGAAGCATTGCCTGCTTTGCCGCAGAGAGAATTGTGCTGAGGAAAGGCCCTGTCCTGCTCTCTTTTAGAGTGACCTCTTCAGCCCTTCTACTTGTGATGCAACTGCTCTAGCCACCCCTGGGCCTTGTTAGCAAGGGGCCTTTTCATGGAGTTGATCCACTCTTAGTCATCATCTTGGCCTCCGCTGTTCCTCAACAAGAAGGAATAAAGGGCACTGTCTGGATAGCCTCTATTTCCAGTTTTTACCCAGGTCTTTGCTGTGAGTATTTACTGAAATTTTTTTTCTTATTCAAATAATGAGACTAGAGAACAAGGTTTTATGTCAGTTGTAGGTACTTGCTCATCACACACAAGACCTTGGCTTCTACCCCAGCATGACATAGGCACCGTTTTTCCAACAATGAAGTAGTCAGCCATATCTCAGTGAGTCCCTTAAGCCTCGCGTGACCTACTTTTGAAATATGTCCCCTGAAGCAGTTAGTTTCCTCTCTACCCTTTACTGAAGAAGAGACAGGCTTTTCTTCATTTCCGTTCTTACTTAATTTCTGTCCTAGTATGGTGTTGGATGGCTGTTATAAATACCACGACCAAAAGCAACCTGGGGAAGAAAGGGTTTATCTCACCTCACAGTTTATAGTCCATCCTGCAGGGAAGTCAGGCAGGTAGTCATGCCCCAGCCCTAGCATCTCCACTACTCTGAGATCTTCACCAACGGCCTCTGCTGGCCTCTCTTCCAGGACTCTGGCCCAGCGTCATGGCTCCAGGCCTTGGCTGCTCTCCGTGACCTTTTGGTCCTCTAGCTTCCATGCTGCCTAAACTCATAAGATGTGGAACAACCACACATTACCAAGCACAGCTGCCATTTGTAATACAACCTTTGCTTCTTGTGGACCACAGCCCTGCCCTCAAGGAAATCCTTCCCAGAAGATTTCAGCTCAGCGATGCTGGTCTGTTGTTAATCGTAGCTGATTCTTCAGTCCCAGCTAACCAGCATCAATAAATATTTCCAGTGAAGGTTTTACTTCTGTCTCTTGTTGATCGCAATTGATTCTTCAGCCCCAGCTGATCATAAACTGTCCTGGGATCTTAATACAAAATGCCTCATGAATGGCCCTGATAAGTCTTTCAGGGATTCTCAGCTTCCCCCTGAAACTTCACAAACCAGGCCTCCATCATCTGCATTTCTCTCAGGAGTGTTTCCCTATCCCTACAGAGCAGCTCACTAAAAGCTCTGAGAACTCATGGCTTTTCCAGGCCGAAGTCCAAGCACTTCCACAGCCCTTTCAAGAGATAACAGGTCTGTCACAGTAACAGCCTACTTCTAGTACCAATTTCTGTCCTGGCTTGGCTTTGTATTGCTGTAATAAGTACCACAACATGATCAGATACAACCTGGGGAGGAAAGGGCTTAGAGTTCATCATGAAGGGAAGTCAGGGGAAGGAGCCTGGAGGCAGATCATCAAGCAGAGACTATGGAGGGACTCTGCTTACTACCTTGCTCCTCATGGCTTGCTCAGCCTGCTTTTTAATATAACCTGGACCACCTGCCATAGGGCTGCCATGGCCGGCAGTGGGCTGGGCTCTTTCACATCAATCACAGTGGCGGTACAGACTTGTATACAGGCCAAGCCAGCAAAAACGAATCCATTTATGTGTGGGGTGGAGGGAAGGGGATGATGTGGTTTTGGTTTTGGTTAGGGTTGGTTTTCATGACAGGGTTTCTCAGTGTAGCCCTGGCTATCCTTGCTGACTTGCTCCATAGATCAGGCTGGCTTCAACCTCAAAAATTGACTTGCCTCTGCCTCTCGAGTGCTGAGAATAAAGGCATACTTGAACCTCCACTTGGCTCTTTTTCTTAACCTTTTTTCTTTAATGACTTATTTATTTTTATTTTATATGCATTGGTGTTTTGCCTGTATCTGATCCCCTGGAACTGGGTTCACAAATAGGTATGAGCTGCCATGTGGGTGTTGGGAATTGAACCCAGGTCCTCTGAAACAACAGTCGATGCTCTTAAACCTCTGAGCCTTCTCTCCAGACTTTAACCAGATTCTTTTAACTTAGATGAATAATTTAGCTAGCTTGCTCTGTTTCCTGGTCATGCAATTATTAATTTGGGATTTACTTGTTTTAAATTCAATTCATGTTAATTAAACTCATTGTTAAGTATAAAATGCTGTAGTTGAAGCTAGATGAATCTAAAAATAAATTTCGCCTGAGGATGAAAATCACTTTCAAACAATATTGGCAACTCTAAAGGAGGGGTGGGGGGAAGAGAATGAGAATGAGCGAACTGAGAGGACTCAGCTACTTGTATGGGAATTCTGAAGAGCAGTGGCTTCTCCTCTTGCATCAGGGAGTCCAGCATTAGTGTTTCATTGTACCGCCATGATGCCTTGTACCTCTTCTTTCCCACTGCTGGATGGTGTGTGACTCTAAGGCCACCAGATATCTTCTATACCCTCCTCACCCTCTAGGCACATACATGAAAATGGTCAAAGGTAGAAGGTCAGGAGCCACCTTACAAGAAGGAAAGGAAGTTCTTGATAGCAGCCTCATCGGACAAAGTTTTGTGCAGCATGTAGGCAGCTCCAAGGGAGGTTGTAAAGTGTGGCCTACTTCCCATAGCCATCTTTTTTTTTTTTTTTTGTATTTTCTTTATTTACATGTCAATTTCTCCTTTCCCAGTTTCCCCTCCAAAAAACAAACAAACAAACAAAAACAACAAGAACAAACTCCTTTTGCCTCCCCCATCCCCATGCCTGCCACCCCACTCTCTCCCACTTATTGGCCCTGGCATTCCCCTACACTGGGGCACAGAACCTTCACAAGGCCGAGGACCTCTCCTCCTATTGATGATCAGCTTTGCAATCCTCTACTATACACATGCTGCCAAAACAATCAGTCCCACCATGTATAGTCCTTGGTTGGCGGTTGGTTGGGTTCCTGGGAGCTCTGAGGGTACTAGTTAGTTCATATTGTTGTTCGTCCTAAGGGGCTGCAAACCCTCCAGCTCCATAGAACCTTTCTCTAACTCCTTCATTGGGGACCGTGTACTCAGTTCAATGGATGGCTGTGAGCCTCTACATCTGTATTAGTCAAGTACTGTTAGAGCCTATCAGGAGATAGCTATATTTAGACTGGCTTGTCCTTCCTTCAGTCTCTGCTCCATAGTAATTCTCTGCAACTCCTTCCATGGATATTTGATTCCCCCTTTTAAGAAGGAATGAAATGTCCACCTTTTGGTCTTCCTTCTTCTTAAGTTTCTTGTGGTTTGTGGGTTGTTCTTCCTGTATTCTGAACTTCTGGGCTAATAACAACTTATCAGAGAGTGCATACCATGTGTGTTCTTTTGTGATTGTGTTACCTCACTCAGGATGATACTCTCCAGATCCATCCATTTCCCTAACAATTTCATAAATTCATTGTTTTTAATAGCTGAGTAGTACTCCATTGTGTAGATGTACCACAGTTTCTGTATCCATTCCTCTGTTGAGGGACATCTGGGTTGTTTCCAGTTTCTGGCTATTATAAATAAGGCTGCTATGAACATGGTGGAGCATGTGTCCTTATTACATGTTGGAGCATCTTCTGGGTATATGCCTAGGAGTGGTATGGCTGGGTCCTCTGGTAGAACTATGTCCAATTTCCGGAGGAACCACCACACTGATTTCCAGAGTGCTTGTACCAGTTTGCCATCATTTTTAAAGCCCAGACATTGAAATTCCAGCCCAATAAACTCTGTAGTATTTCTCTAACGACATATGCCTTTGAGATCCTTGGGGTCTTGTTTTAATACAAGTTTCTGGACATCTCCTCCCAAAATCCTTCACTCTTGGCCTGAGTTGCTTCCTAGGAATCAGAATTTGAACTGATGACCCTGATACAGATGGTTCCCATAGCTTACCTGGAGAAGAGAGCACTGAGCTCCCTCTCCTGCCATTATCTTCCTGTCCCTTTGCCTGCTTACTCAGCCTCCACCCATTACTCTTGATACCTGAGTGATACCTGAGTTCCCAGTAGATTCGTCAGCTCTAAACCAGTCACCTTCTAGGAGGGGGCTATCTGAAGCTCCTGAGGGCACCAAGGGGTTGCATCTCAGTCTACGTGCTAGACTTGGCTGTGTGCTTAATTATTCTTTGGGAGTGATGTTGAGGGCTTAGTTTTCAATTCAAAGCAAAACATGGTAGCATCACTTTTACTAAGATTAAGGGATGCAGTTAGATAGTTCAGTAGGTAAAAGCCCTTTTCTGCAAACCTCACAACCTAAGTTTGCTTCCTAGAATCTCTGTAAAGATGGAACAAGAGAACCGAGTCTACAAGGCTGTTCTTTGACCTCTTACTCCTGCACATAGCACTTACACACATCATACATACATGTGCGTGCTCACACATACAAACAACAGAAATAAATAATAGGGGGATTGAGAGTGGGGAGGTGGGAGTGGGCAGGTGGGTGGAGGAGCACCCTCCCAGATGTATCGAGAGGGAGGATGTGATAGGGTGTTTCTGGGAGTGAGGATATCCAGGAAAGGGGATAACATTTGAAATTTAAATAAAGAAAATATCCAATAAAAAAAAAAAAGAAAAGAAAAAAATGGAACACTAACAGAAATAAAGAAAGAATGCTCCAAGGTTGTTAAGTGCCGAAAAAAGAGGTTTTTTTTTTACCAATTGTTATTTTGGAAACCTTTCTGTAAACCCTTTTGTAAGCTCTATTGTAAAGTAGAAAGTTTACAAATGTCTTTCTTAAACCACAAATGTGAAGGAATAGTTAACATGGGTGTCAGGAATAGAAAGAGAAGTACTGTTGCGCGTCCACTGACTTTAAAAAGACAGAAGTGTAGTTTCATCAATATTTACCTTTACCTTCTGAGAGGCTAGCCTATTTTTTCACTCTGGAGCTCTTGGGTTAGCCCTTCCATCTGTCTCCAGGACACAGACCTACTCTTCCTCCTGTAGGCTAGGTACCCTGCTTTGTCCTTCAGAGTTCTTGGTCTTATACGTGAAACTCCATTACCAGTGTGTGAAGTATGTGGTAGGTGACTTGTAGAATATTCTTTAGGTTGAACCTATGTTGACCATCACCTTTCACTTGACTAGTGTCTGGTACCTTGCTTGCGTGCAAGGGTGTTCAGGAACTAGCCGTTCAATAGTGGGAGAAAGTGTAATGGACTGTGTTCCACCATTTTGCTCACAGCTCAGCCTTTTTAAGACAAATCGTCTGTTATAAGGTTGCAGTGCTCAGCGATGGACCTGTTCTGGCAGGTGACTTTGTTGTGCTAATCACCAAACCAGGGTAGGCATAATGTCACTAGGTGATAACATCTTGTGAGCCCACAATTGCATACATGGTCTATTTTTGTCTGAGGTTGGTAACTTAGTCCATGGCTGTATTTTACTGCGCTGTAGTGATTTACTACTTAGGGACAGCTAAGAAATCCTTTTTCTAACCAAGTGGCAGTAGGCTGCTGTGTTTCTTGATCCTTAGTTGGCTTACTGCTGGCAGTGTCCTAAAGTCTATAATCTGCTGCTTTTTTTCAGCTCAGCGTATCTCTTGAGTATTGAGGGTGGCCCCACTTTGTTCCTCTTAAAAGTTCATCATATCTGTAAAAACTATGCCCTTAGAGCTCAGAAAATCGTCAAAGACTTCCATTTGTTCTAAATGATGTATTCTTCAGTTAACAATCGTCTTTCTTGCTCAGAGAAATAGTCAAGGTAAATGTTACCAGGGAATTCCAGTAGGCTAGGCAAGCAACTCTTGGTATCCAGGATTACTTAAAGACCATGTGCGTAAGGGCATTCTTCCACATGCTGCGTTCTTTATCAGAGTATTGTGTGTTGTTCTTGTTGGAGAGTGGCACTGGCTGCTCAGAGTGCTGCTCAGTTAGCTCTGCCGCATCCCCAATGCCACTCCATCACTGGGAGTGAAAGGCTGTTGCTTAGTGAGTCCTGAAATGGTAAAGGATGTGTGCAGCCAGGCCCAGAGAGAAAGAGCAGTGGGTCAGTCCTGACTCAGCAGTCAGATGTAAAAAAAGTACTCAGTACGGTCAGGCCCAGGATGAAGACACTCGTTTAAATGCATGGCTGTCCAGGTTTTTGTTGATGTCTGTGGCCTACGTTACCACCAAAGGCCATGCCAATGTCTGTGGTCTGTGCTGCCACCTGAAGCCTTGTTGATGTGTGTGGTCTGGGCTGTCTCCCAGGGCCTTGTCTGGGTGTGGTCCTACTGTACCTGAGGGCAGGGATTGTGATCTGTGCTGTCCTCAGAAAATTAAGGAGGGCCATAATTCATCTTCCTGCTGACTGTTGCACCAGGAGGCTACTTTTGCTGTGATCTAGATGACTGCAGACACACAATTGAGAGGAAGGGACAGGGCAGGCATCTGTGACAACCCCTTTCCCGACTCCTACCCCCTCCACCAAAGTAACAGTCTAGACAGGAAGCCACAGAAGAGAACTCTTCAGAAGTGATGGAGATGCTGAAGTGTAGCTCTGCACAGTTAATAGCAAGAGGAAGACTTGGTTCTTTTTAAGGGGCAGTCTGCTGAGAATTTGCCCATGTTCCAGTGAGTATATAGATAATACAAATTGGTCTTGTTTATTTTTATTTTTCTATTTTTTTATTTTTACTTTTTTTGTGGTGTCATAAGAGTGGGTGTGGGGGAGGGATGAGGACATGGAAGCACTGGAAAGTGAGTCTGATCTGCTTGCATGATGTGAAATTCCCAGGGAATCATTAAAAATTTTATGTTGGAAAAAAAGTGTTTCTTATATAATAAACTTACATGTGTATAAAAAAAAATAAATAAAAGTAAAATGTTTGGCTGTAGGTGGTTACACTGAACAGATTTGGTAAGAAACTGAGAGAAGCATCACTGTATTGGTAGAAACTGTTTGGCTCACAATTCGCTTTTGCCAGACTCTTTAGGGATGATACTCCCTTCCAAACTCCACTTCTCAGAAGTTTAACCTTTGTGCCTGAGCTTTGGCTTTGGAGGGTCCATTTTATGGAAAGGTTGTAAACATCTGACCATTATATCTCAAAGGAAAACAGCAAAGTTGTAAAGTTATTTAGTGTAGGAAATATATTTAAAAAGAAATAGTTCATTATTAGGGGGAAAAGCCTGAGAATAGGGTAACAAAGCAGAAAAGGTCTCAGGTTCAAAGAAAGTTGGTAATTGAAAGAATTATCTGGGGTCTCACTTAGTGGTGGCATTAGCTTAGTGTATAAACAACTCTTATTTATATTTTCATGAGGGCTGAGGGACACTTGATTACCCTTTGCTGACTGCTAACTCTAAATGCAAACCAAATGCTTTTTGGTGAATTGCCGTGGTAACCATACTGAAACACTTCATTCTGGCAGCAGTACATTCGAAGGGAAGAGGTTTAATTTGGTCCTACATCTTTCAGAGCAGACTTTGTCATTAAGTATATAGGAGAGAGAAAGGGGAGGGGAAGAAGGGGAGTGATCTAGTAAGTTCAGCAGCTGTTATTTTAAATCTCTGAAACATTTTATCTTTTCACCCAGAGTGATTGTAGGTAATCAGCTATTCCTGATCAAAGTCCTGCCTCTCATCAATTGACTTCTCATCAAGAACTAACAATATGCATAAGAATTGTTGCCCCCATTGATATGCTGATAAGAAGTTTGGAGAAAGCCGCCAGCCTAGGAAACCTTAAAACCTCACTTAAATTGGAAATTCAGCCAATTGAAACATGGGGTGTTAGTAGAAATGAAGACAAACATGGCTATCACAGAACAGCTTTTTAGTAAAAGGTACATAGTCATTAGCAAGGCAGAAGAGACTGCCACCTGCCTCTGGGTTAAGTTATATTCTATTGAACTCTGAGATTTACTAACCAAAAATTATATCACTTCCCAGGACACACACACACACACACACACACACACACACACACACACACACAAATTTATTAACTACCTGTTGTGAGTTTGGCTTATGATGTCGAACAGTGTCTGCTGTCAGTGGCAATGAGATGTTTTAGCTCTAAGGGCAAGTTGACATCTACATCACTGTTCCACTTTTCACTTAATTGCTTTGGGAGTGAATATTAAAAAATAAAGGGTATTAAGAGGCAGCACTTATGGAAAACCAGGATGTAGATGACCAGGGTAGAGCATGAGCCTTGTGGTCCATTTGGCGATCTGAGAAGGGAAAGGGCATGTATTGTGTGTGTGTTCAGAGGCCTGTGATTCTTAGAGTAGAAAGCCTCTAAACATCTTGATGAAACTGAGCTTCTGAGGAAGCCTCTTGCACATTGGAAAAGGGAAAGCCTGCCCAGGAGTTAATTGCTGTTCTAGAGACTACTGTGAGACTGAAATTAGGGGTGCTAGCTAAATCTGCCCCCCAAGTTCTAGAAGGGTCAGTTGATAGTGACAGATAAATCCGACTCTTTCACGGCTTACAGTGTGTGCCCTGGGCTCCTGACATGCGCTGCCATCATTAGGCTTTCTCCTCTCACACCTGTGGAATTTTTTGTGCATCCTACACAGGGGATCAGTCTGAAAACTCGACTTGCCTTCTTATGATTTTGTAATCTGCTAGGCAAGTGTGTGGGTGTCTTCCCTTCATTAAGTGGGATTTTCATCTTTATGAAAACGAGTCTTTGGAGCACTTAACTAGAGAATTTTCCATAAGACAGAGAACTAAATGCTATACCAGATGATTCCTGATGAGACCCTAGTTGATTGCATAACTCCTTGTTTATAAAATCAACTGCTAGTACTTGTTGTTTAGAGCAGGCTTCTCGAACTTTGTTAACTACCTTCACTGCATGAAAAGTATCACTATATAGGAAGATATTTATAATTATTATATACAAATGTCATAGATCGTATACTGATAGATTCACTTTAAGATGTGTAAAATGCCAGTTGTAAAGTAAAGAAGTGGAGTTGTGCTTAGATAGCATGTTTGCAGTGGGTTCTGTTCTCAGGAGAGACAGACTGACAGACCAACAGACAGACAGAAACAGAGGGGGTGAGAAGGGGGGAGGGAGGGATGGGAAGAAGGGGAGGGATATAAGCAGAAGTCTTGTTTCCTCCCTCGCCTGGGCTAGCCACAGGCCACTGTTGAAGTGCCCTGGTTTTGATGCTTGAGTCATTGTGAAGGCACTTTGACTTTGGCATTGTGAAGTGCTTCACTTTCATGTAAATTGTTTACCCTGTTGCTTTACCAACACCCCAAACTCAGCATGTTGGCTGGCTGCTGCAAGCTTCCTTCAGTTCCTTACAGGATGCTTTAGTGTGTGAAGTGCAAGCTGAGTGGCCTGAAGAGTGCTGCCTTGGAATTCTAGGGAGCTCATTTTAATAGTTACCAAAGCACCACTTAATTAAGCCCTTGATAGTCACCATCTTTGTGCTGAGTGCTTTTGATGAAGTGAAACCCTTTGTGCCTCCACAAAGTGTCCTCAGCACTAGCAGGGACAGGAGTCCGGAATCCGAGCATGGTTGGTTACCAGGGATACTTCACTGAGAGGAGAGGGGACTTGGGGCATGGTTGCTTGTGCATAATTGAAGCTTTGTATCAAGAAAGTAGAAGTTACCCAGTATTGTTGCCTAGGCAAAAACTGCATCCATAGGTAAGTGTGTTGAGGACTTGGCTTTAGGCTGGGTGTGTAAGGGCACAGTGGGATAACTCTTGAGCCCCAAGGGGTCCGTCAGGAAGAAAGAGCTTTTTGTCATGAGATTTGGGGCTAACATTCTCCAGACAGAGAGATTAGATTAAGTGACTCTTTTATCATTAACATTTTATAATTTCCCTCTTAACACTTTGTCATTCTTTGAGCTTGGGAGTTTTCTTTCTCTCCAGTACTCTACCTCCTCATATGTCTTCCGTAAGGAAGCCCCGAGCTCTGTTTACACAGCTACCACTAGCATAGACCTTCAAGCCTTCCCACCTCGCACACTGCAAAGGCCTTGTAAGAGTCCCAGGGTACATTTCCCTCAGCTCTCCACTGAGGCCATGCTTGTCCTGCTAAGCATCCACCTTGCCACCGAGCTACCATTTCACCATTTTCCTAAGCGAGCTCTTCAGACCTGGAATGATAGACTCTCTGCTTCGATGGGCTGAAATCAGACAACTGTTGGTCAGGACCATCATCTTCACTTGGCAGTGCTGTTGCCAGTTTCCATGTCCTCAAATCCGTGTGTGGATCAAGGGCCCAGTTCCTTCTGCTGGCTGCTGTGCTGCTCTTCTTAGCTCCTAGAAACCACCTGGAAGTCTTTGGCAGGTGGCCCTGAGGCAAGTCTAAGCTGGTATTTGCTTCCTCAGGACCAGGGTGTGCTTGTGATTCTAGCAAAATTAAACATGTTAATTTTAGGGGACATAATTTGAAATCTCTCCACAGAGGAGGTAGGCAGACAAATGAACTTTGTCAGTGGTATGCCTGCAAACAGGATGCAATTGCAGACTAAATGCCCTGACCATTTAGTCTGACTCGTTGGGATGTAGTTGGGCCTCAGTAGTCCCTTGTACTCCCGGCAGGTGGCTAAGTGGAGCTGCAGCTCACTCTCTTAAAGGGAGAGTATGGAGTTCTCTGGCTGACTACCCACTCCAGAGCATCGATGGGTTAGGCTCCAAGGAGTGGGACTGTTACTTGGTGTTTCTCAGCCACCTGCTTACAGTGTTGCACCTCTGGGCCTGGATTGAACAGGTTCATGCATGGCTGGCAACATCGATTTTATGTTTATTTGTAAAGGGACAGAATATGAGATTACCAAATAAAATATGATTTTAAACGTTATTAACGAAAGAATATATTACATTCACTTTTAATGAGATCCTGGTGTTGCAAAATGATTCTGTGTAATGAATCCCAGGAAATCAATGTGAAGTTTAATTGCACCTGCAGCCACGTTGTATAGGGACATTACTCTGCTCGGTGTTACTAATGCAATTCATCAACCTTCTCTTCCTTTCTCCTCAATTGCTTTGATGAAGTCAGTAAATATATTTATTGTTGGCTTGTGATCCTTTCTAGAAAGGTCTTAGAGATCCCATAGTAATGAGTAGTTGCTGTCATTTTTCTGTGTGTTACCCATTTATACATTCTAGAGCCCAAATTCTGTAAACTTTTCATTGCTGCCTCTTTCTGAAATCATTTTCATTTCCTTTGTTAGCCTTTTGCAAACCATTTCCTGTGTCTTCTGGGTTTATTGGATAGACCTGTGTGGGAGTCAGAAATCTGATGTGTTTTCTCTCTGTCTCTCTCTCTTCCTCTTTCCCTTTCTCCCTTTTCCTCTTCTTCCTCCCTCTCTCCCCCACCCTTCCCTCCATCCCTCTCTCTCTGTTTTCTAGACAGGGTTTGTCTGTGTAGCCCTGGCTGTCCTGGAACTCACTCTGTAGACCAGGCTGGCCTCGAACTCAGAATCCACCTGCCTCTGCCTCCCGAGTGCTGGGATTAAAGGCATGCGCTGCCGCCCATCTTAAGTTTTCTTACACTTGTATACTCTTTTCAGCTTTAAACCAGGCAAAGTCTTCAGCTTTTTGTTTGTTTTTGACAGTTCCTTGCTTATAGCACTTTGTTGGCTGCTGTGATGGTAACTGACACAGCAGTTGTTTTCAAGGCCTGGAATCACCATGGAGTTGTCTTTGGAGCATAAGTCATTACAGAAGCAGAACTAAAGAACTGCTCCCAGAATATTTTCCTTGAAATAAATGTTGTTTGAGTGCTGAGCCCACTGCACTGTCCCAGGTCCTGCCAGGTGCTAGCTGCTGCCACACCATCATGTGCACCTGTGACTTGCA
Organism: Montemys delectorum; assembly: GCA_019843815.1. Classification (NCBI taxonomy): domain Eukaryota; kingdom Metazoa; phylum Chordata; class Mammalia; order Rodentia; family Muridae; genus Montemys; species Montemys delectorum. The sequence goes on from JADRCD010177433.1 coordinate 42,945, forward strand.
GTGCTGCGAAGACAGTAGGCTGTCCCCCAAGCAGAGGGATTGCAGTGTGCCTCTAGTATCTGACCAGCCTCCTTTGTTCCCTCGTCTTCTGACCTGCCTGTCCTCTGCAGCTCAAAGAGCCCTGCCCCCTCACCCCTCACCCCTGCCCTTGACCCTTTGCTCTGTAGCCCTTTGCCAGTCTCCTCTGCTCTGGAGGAAGCTCCCATGGGAACGTCAGGTGCTCATTACATTTGCACCCACTGTGCCAAAGGAAGGGCCTCTTGCCCAAGAAATGTGCTGTTAGAGACTCTCATTCAGGGGATACTTCGATGAAGTCAGTAAATACAGTCATTGTTGGCTTGTCATCCTTTCTGGAAAGGTCTCAGAGATCCCAAATTCTACCACAGCAATGAGTAGTTGCTGTCATTTTCACAAGTTGATTCTCTCAAGTACTTGTTCTAGTCACAGAAAGCTGGCTGGCATAGCAGTATTCTTAGCACATATACTTGATTTGCCTTTCAAATTGACATGGAACACAGCTAAAGAAAAATAGAAATTTAAGAAACCAGACTGAGATGGCCTAGTAAACAACATATTTGCTCTGCAAGCCTGGGGACCTGACTTCAGATGCCCATTCCCCGTGTAAGAGCTGTTAAGCTGCATGCCTGGGGTTCTGGCACTGGAAGGAAGAGACAAGATCCCCATGGCTTGTTGACCAGCTGACTTGTGAGCCTCAAGTTAAGTGAGGAAGCCTAGCTCAAGAAAAAGGCAGGGGAGGGGTGGAGAGAATACTGGGAAATGAGGAAGACACTGGATGTCAGCCTGTGGCTTACATATGTGCGTGTACACACACACAGGGAAACTATATCTGATCCAGGTATTAGGACAGGGCCTGTCCATGTGGTAAAACTGAAGGACTTCTATAAGTCCCTGATGAGACTAGACTGAAGGACATGCTATAGCGATACTATTTCCTTCTCTAGCATGTACCCCTTGGAGGCTCCATTCCCTTCCTGTAGCATCTCATGTGACTTTCAGAGTGCACCTCATCTTCATGATTCTAATCTCCAAGTCTTTGTATCTTCAAGCTGGGATGCTCTGATGTTTTTCACACACACCTTTTCAGGGCACACACTGCTTATGATTGCTGTCCCTTTTGGCCCCATGCTCCTGTCTCCCAATGTCCCTTCTGAGCTCCTGTTTTGTGCCTTGTCCTCTTTCCATATGTTTACCCCCATGCCTTATGGTTCCTCAGAAGCAGCACATTTCCTGAGACACAGCTCCATCGCCTGTGCTCTGCTGTGCTCTGCTGTGCTCTTCTGTGGTCTCCTCCATGCTACCTGCCTGTAAACACTCTCTTCCTTGTTGTTTTCTTCCCACCTCTCTTGCCCACAGCTCTCTAATCCAAATCAAGGTTGTCATCCCATACAACCCCTTAGTGTTCCCATTGCTCATTCTCCCTGTGCTCATTCACAGGGGATCAGTGCAGTCACTTTGTAGATTGTTTTTCTGTCCCTGCATGGCCTGGGACTGGACTTTACAGTGGTCTCCTTCCTGCACAGACTCTCAGGGACTCTCAGCTGGCTACCAAATGACATAAAGTCCAGTCTGGCAGCAGGCAGCCGTCACCTTCCCTCCTGTGCCTCCAGTACATACTCTATTCTGGCCATGGTGACCACACTGAGAATAGAGCAGGGAACTATGCCTATGGAACTCTGGTCTTCATGGAGCTTATATTTCTGTGAGGAGTCAGTGTGTGGGGAGTGCCAGTAGGAATTATAAGGATGATCTTGGGAGGGAGCTTCTGGACTGGCCTGCTTTAGATGAGATGGCCAGAGATGTTCTTCCTAAGAATGATATTTTAAGTGGAATCCAAAGAAAGAGAAGGAGCTAGCTCAAAGAGCCAGAGAACAAGGACCCTGAAGCACATGACTCTATGTGACTGGGCAGTAGTGAGCCAGCTGAGGAGCAGTGGATGCACTTGAGTACAGCCAAGGAGAGTTATTGCAGGTACAGTTTCAGCCACTTCCATTGGAGGTGAGGTGCTGTGATCTGTGCCTAGTTCATTCCAGAGAGAAGCACTGTGGGATCAGGACACCAGGCAGGGAGGAAGCTCCGGTAGTGATGGATTGGACTAGATCAGGGTGTTAGAATTTCTGGTTAGAGTAGACAGAAAGTTTGTTATGGGCTTTTCTGTGTACTCACTGAAAGATAGGCAGAAGAACAATAGTCGTTGCCCTCCAGAAAATACCGTCTTCTCTTCCCCCAGTTATGGCAACCAAAACTAGCCCCAGGCCTGGGAGGATAGTTCATTCAGCAAGTAGGAGGACCCAGGTTTTACTTCAAGAATCTAAAAAAAAAGAAAAAGCCTGACATGGTGGACATTTATAATCTGAGTACTGGAGAGACAGAGAGTGGAGGGTCCCTGGGGCCTCATGGGCCAACAGCCTAGCCTAATTATCAAATCTTAGGCCATGGTAAAATACATGTTGGCTGCACCTATACTGAAGCAACATATGAGGCTGTCTTCTGACCGTCAGTGCATGTGTAACTTGCACATTGAAACATTACAGTGTCTTCAGACATTGCCCATGTCCCCCGGGTACAAATGTGCTGGTTTGGAAGGCATTATCTATGTAGAACACACAGCATTCCCATCTCCCTATTGTGTTGTGTGCCCTGT
>JADRCD010177434.1:2868-26378 GCA_019843815.1 Montemys delectorum
GAGAGAGAGAGAGAGAGAGAGAGAGAGAGAGAGAGAGAGAGAGAGAGAGAATATTTGCTCTTGTTTACCCTCTGAGATGTAAAGTGAGTTCCTATTGCTGAAAACACCATACACTTCAAAATCAGAATCTAAAAATTCCAGAAATGGAAGTGACCTAAAAGAAGTTTTAATCAGTTTTTTCTGTTTGCTGTGCCTTAGAATTTCAGTGCTGCTACTTGTGCTCAAGAGGAATTTTTTTCTGATTGAATTCTCTCACTGGCAGAGAAAATGATTAAGCCTCCTGGACAGTAACCTTCCAAATAACACTGAACCCATGCTTTGTGTTTTCTTCATGTAAGTGCATCCTTCAAAGACTCTTACAGTTGCTGAATTCTGAAAGGATAGTTACAGAAACTACAGAGGCATGTCAAGGAAAAAACAAGCTATTCACTGTTAGGGTTTATAATAAAATATAGCTTTGTGATGTGAAAATAAATGTGATGTTTATTTACTTATTTGGAGAAAATAATAAAAATCTAATAGAAAGATCTCCCAGTGGAAAGGAAACAGGACAGTAAGATCAAAGAAATAAACAACATAGCCTTATAATTCAAAGTAGGAAAAATAACAACCATGAATTCATAGTGACATGAGTTTGGACAGGTAAGTTGGCAAATGATAAAACAAATGCCTTATCAAGGTGAATTCTTTTGTTTCTTTGCATTGTTTTGTTTTATTTTTTAAATGTTTATTGGTCATTTGTATTTCTTTTTTTTTGTTTGGATATTTTCTTTATTTATATTTCAAAGGTTAACCTTTTTCCTTGTTTCCCCTCCTGAAACCCCCTATTCCATCCTCCTTCACCCTGCTTCTATGAGGGTGCTCCCCTACCCACCCACCCACTCCTGCTTCCCCCCCTGGCATTCTCCTACATTGGGGCATCGAGTTTTCACAGACCCAAGGTCCTTTCCTCCCACTGATGTCCAAAAAGGCCATCCTATGATGCTACATATGTGGCTGGAGCCATGGTTGCTCCATTTTTACTCTTTGGGTGGTGTATAGTCCCTGGGAGCAATGGGGGTTCTGGTTAGTTGAAATTGTTGTTTTTCGAATAGGGATGCAAACTCCTTCAGCTCCTTCAATCCTTGCCTTAACTCCTCCATTGGGGTCCCCATGGTCAGTCAGATGGTTGGTTGCAAGCATCCACATCTTTATTGATCAGGCTCTGGCAGAGCCTCTCAGAAGACAGCTTAATCAGGCTCATGTCAGCAAGAACTTCTTGGCATCCTCAGTAGTGTCTGGGTTTGGTGTCTGTATGTTTGATGCCCCAGGTGGGGCACTCTCTGGATGGCCTTTCCTTCAGTCTCAGCTCCACAATTTATCTCCATATTTCCTTTCTTGAATATTTTGTTCCCCCTTCTAAGAAAGACTGAAGCATCCACACTTTTGTCTTCCTTCTTCTTGAGCTTCATGTGGTCTGTGAATTGTATCTTGGATATTCTGGGCTTTTGGGCTAATATCCAATTCTCAGTGAGTGCATACCATGTGTGCTCTTTTGTGATTGGGTTACCTCACTCAGGATCCTGAGACTGTACCTTACACCGGTCAGAACGGCTAAGATCAAAAACTCAGGTGAAAGGCTTCTTCCTTTCCTCTGACGGCAGCCATCAGGTGAGCCAAGATGGGTGCATACAAATACATCCAGGAGCTATGGAGGAAGAAGCAGTCCGACGTGATGCGTTTCCTTTTGAGGGTCCGCTGCTGGCAATACCACCAGCTCTCTGCACTGCACAGGGCTCCACGCCCCACCCGGCCTGATAAAGCCAGAAGACTGGGGTACAAGGCTAAGCAAGGCTATGTCATTTATAGGATTCGTGTCCACCGTGGTGGTCGCAAACGCCCGGTTCCTAAGGGTGCAACTTACGGCAAGCCTGTCCACCATGGTGTTAACCAGCTTAAATTTGCCCGAAGCCTTCAGTCTGCTGCTGAGGAGAGAGCTGGGCGCCATTGTGGGGCTTTGAGAGTCCTGAATTCCTACTGGGTTGGTGAAGATTTCACATATAAATTTTTTGAGGTTATCCTCATTGATCCATTCCATAAAGCTATCAGAAGAAATCCTGACACCCAGTGGATCACCAAACCAGTCCACAAGCACAGGGAGATGCGTGGGCTGACATCTGCTGGCCGAAAGAGCCGTGGCCTTGGAAAGGGCAACAAGTTTCACCTCACTATTGGTGGTTCTCGCCGTGCAGCCTGGAGAAGGCGCCATACTCTCCAGCTCCACCTTTACCGCTAATACACGTGATATTTGTAAAATTCATATCCAATAAACAGTTTAGGACAGTCAAAAAAAAAAAAAAAAAAAAAAAAACTCAGGTGAAAGCAGATGCTGCCCAGGATGTGGAGAAAGAGAAACAGTCATCCATTGTTAGTGAGATTGCAAGCTGGTACAATCACGCTGGAAATCAGTCTGTCAGTTCCACAGAAACTTGGACATAGTATTACCTGAGGAGCCAGCTATACCAGTCCTGGGCATATACCCAAAGGATGTTCCCATATATAACAAGGACACATGGTCCACTATCTTCATAGCAGCCTTATTTATAAAAGGCAGAAGCTGGAAAGAACCCAGATGCCATTTAACAGAGGAGTGGATACAGAAAAAGGGATATATTTACACAATGGAGTATTACTTAGCTATTAAAAACAATGGCCGGGCAGTGGTGGTACATGCCTTTAATCCCAGCACTTGGGAAGCAGAGGCAGGTAGATTTCTGAGTTCAAGGCCAGCCTAGTCTACAGAGTGAGTTCAAGTACAGCCAGGATTACACAGAGAAATCCTGTCTCCAAAAACCAAAAAACAAACAAACAAAAACCACCACCAATGACTTCATGAAAGTCTAAGACAAATGGATGCAATTAGAAAATATCATCCTGAGTGATGGTTATTCATACACAAGAGTCAATCATGTTATTATTCTTAATTTTATTTCAATTAAAAGAAATCAGCTAGGCCATTTCTCTGCAAAGAATAATTGTCTAAACAGTAGTCCATAGGGATGGCAATTATTCTGGGATAATGTCCCACTTGTCATGGACTGCAAGATAAATAGTGATCTCTGACAAGACTTATTTTCAAAACCAGGGTAGAAATATTGTCTCCAAAACACAATAGGTTCCACTGTTGAAAGTCTTAGATGGTGCTGAGGTAAGTCTTTGAATTCCTGATGTAGCAACAAATATCTAAAGTAAATGTTATCAAGCTAATGCTTATGCTTTAGATAATATGTGTCTTTGTTGATTCCGCATGAGAGCCAGGCTTCTTGTGGTCTAAGAGAACAGGTGGCAACAGGCAGTGTAATATACCTAAACTAGCCTCACCTATGACAATTAAGGAAAACCACTGAACACTCATCATTTACCTACTACCAAGAGAAGCAGACTTTTCACATTTTAGAAACTTAAGAAACAATGGCAGAAAAATCTCCTCAATTTTATTCATGGAACAGTAGTTTATTTTTTTCTTTTTCTTTTATTGGATATTTTCTTTATTTCAAATGTTATCCAATTTCCAGGTTTCCCCCACTAGAAACCCTCTATCCCACTCCTCCCCCTGCTTCTATGAGGATGTTCCCCCACCCACCCACTCCTGCCTCCTACCCTTGAATTCCTCTACACTGGGGCACAGGCATCAAGTCTCCACACCACAATGAGGCTCTTCTCCCATTGATGCCCGAGAAGGCCATCCTCTGCTATATCAGCTGGAGCCATGGGTCCTTCCATGTGTACTCTTTGGTTGTTGGTTTAGGCCCTGGGAGCTCTGGGGAATTTGGTTGGTTGATATTGCTGTTCTTCCTATGGGGTTTCAAACCTCTTCAGCTATTCTTTAACATTTATGTGAAACTTTTGTTAAATTGTTAACAAATACAGGAACCCCTTTTGTTGAGATTTTTATCCTCTTTTTTGGAAAGATGTTTGTCCATCCTCTGTGTCCCACTCTTATGCTATCAATTGTTTTCTGTTATAAATATCAGACAGAAGGATTTGACATTTCACTGTGTGGTACTCTCAGACACAATGGTCATGATAGAACTAAGAGTAATGATAATGATACAATGAGGAATGAAATTGCTTCTGTACACCTGTAGTATGTTTTGAAATAGGGGATAGAGTGGTGACAGTTAAAATAATTAGGGAACATGTTCCTTGTTGGGTGATTATTTTCAAATTATTCAGACACTTCATTTTAAAATGTACAAATATGGAATAGATCATTCCTAAGCTTCTACAACTATAGCTAATCCTTTGTAATTTTATAACCCAACCTATAATTTCCACAGTGGATGAAACAGTTCAAGATCAGAAAAATTGCAGTAGAGTAAAAAGACAACTGAACTTGCATAAATTAATTACATCTTTTGTTTCAGTCCAACTGTAAAAAAGGTTCTCTCACATTACATATGATAATCAAGAAATCTAAATAAAATAAAACATGCAAATAAACTGCCTACCCTCCATACTTCATAATTTATACTAGTTATTTATTACTTTTATCAGGACCATCATCAGCATCATCCTTATCTGCTACCATGGGTAAATAGATGTTGTATGAAACTGTACCCCAGCTTTAATTTCTACAAATAGAAATAATCATAATTCAAATAATAAAAAGCTTTTCTCTGTAGTGTTGCTTTATTGTTACAGGTTTGGTATTATAATGATTATACGTTATTTTCATGTAGTGACATTTGTGCAATTACTAATTTTTCTTGCCTATTTACTTGTTCTGTTGTTTCCAATAAAAATAAATAAATGTTTTGATAAATGTGGCCTATTTATGAAATTCTAACATCACATTTTAGGCATATATAAAGGTTTCTGATAAATTTTAGAGTTATAAAATATACTTGATCTAATTTTAGCCCAAATTGTAACTCCAACATCAAATAAGTATGATTATTATTAATGAGAAAATAATGATGCAAAAATGAAATAATGTAGGTTATACTATTTATTTAAAAATTATAACTATTATGTTTAAGTATTATTGTTGCTTCCTTAGAGGAGAAAACAAGGACATTGGTACATCCATCACCCAGAGAACTTCACACTGCTGGATATCATCAACTGCCAATGAGAAAATCAAAAAGCCCAAGAAGATGCAGTATACAAACTATACCAAACCAACAGAGTTTATATTTATCGGATTCACAGATTATCAGCCACTAAGATTCATGCTGTTTTTGGTGTTTCTCATAGTATACACATTAACTTTGGTGGGAAATATTGGTATAATAATCCTAGTTAAGATTGACTTACGCCTCCAAACCCCCATGTATCACTTTCTTAGCAATCTGTCTTTTTTAGATATCAGCTATTCTACAGCCATTGCACCTAAAATGCTGGTAGACTTCTTAGCCTCCAAGAAGAGCATCTCGTTCTATGGATGTGCTATACAGATGTTTTTCTTTGCATGCTTTGCAGATGCTGAGTGCCTTATCCTGGCTGCAATGGCATATGACCGCTATGTAGCCATTTGCAACCCACTGCTTTATTCTACATTGATGTCTCGAAGGGTCTGCTTCAGCCTTGTTGTGTTGGCTTATTTTAGTGGAAGTGTGACCTCACTAGTGCATGTGTCCCTCACATTTATGCTTCCATACTGTAGGTCCAATATCATCAACCACTTTTTTTGTGACATCCCACCTCTCCTTGCTTTATCATGTGCAGATACTGATATTAATGAGCTTCTGCTCTTTGCTTTATGTGGCACAATCCAGACCAGCACTTTCATGGTCATCCTTATTTCTTACTTCTGCATCCTTATCACTGTTTTGAGCATCAAGTCCACAGGAGGCAGGAGTAAAACATTCTCCACTTGTGCTTCTCATCTCGTAGCTGTCACCTTGTTCTATGGAACACTGCTTTTTATGTACTTACGTCCCACCACTAGCTATTCCCCAGACACTGATAAGGTAGTTGCTCTGTTTTACACTGTTGTATTTCCTATGTTGAATCCAATTATTTACAGCTTCAGAAATAAGGATGTGAAAATTGCTCTCAAAAAATTATGTGATAAACAGGGAGCTTTCAGATGAATGAGAATCCAAGTTACTTATAAATGTTAATTCCTGGCTGGCTTTAAAGATATAACTTCTCATTATTAAAAGATTCCATGGATACTTTACTTGTATAATATAAATTTACCATTTTATTTACTCCAGATATACAGACACTGATAAGTGTTTATTACATTAAGTGAGATGCTTCTCCATTTATTCACATCTTCAATTAATTTCTTTAAGATTTTATGATTTCATTCAATATTGATTACTTTCAAACCAATTACTTAGCTGTATCTACTAAGACATTTCTGTCACTCCTTTTTCCATTCCTTTGCAGCTAGTATCTGTAAAGTCTACTTTAATTTTAACACTGGCAATGTGTTTTGAAGCTCTACTGGATATATTGCAATAGTCTTTTTTCATAGTCTTCAAATTGTTTTGTGCAAGAGTTCATTTAATTTTTAAACAGAGAAAATTTAGTTTTGATCTTTTCAAAATACAAGGAATTTTCTTCCTTTTCTGTCTAATTCTACAAATTCTACTACTCTTTTACTTAGTAGTGGCAAATATATGTGTCCATTTACAAAAATATTAGTTGTTGATTTTCTATACATAGCTTTAATATGATTTAAGATAATTCAATTTTAATTCAATACCACTGTATTTATTCATATATTTCACCTAAACTATATCTATTACATTTAAAAGTTCATTTTAAAAAACTTTTTTGAAGAAATTCAGTAATTAAATTGTATGTTTATTCACCTATATCGACACTCACCATCAAACTTTTCATTTCAGAGCAGTATTGTATTGGTTATGGTTTTACTATTAGTAAAATTTTCATCACATTTCAATGTGTTAAATATACAATATGAAAAGCAAATTAGTGGGATATAACTCACAGTTTTAAAATAAATATGATAAACTACATTTACATACTTGAAACTTACAAAGTTCAATTGTATGAGTTTCAGTGTGTGTATGCGTGTGCTCACATGCATGCATGTTCATACAGGTGCACATTTACATGTGTACATATGCATATGCAGGCCAAGTATTGACACTGCATGACTCTTTCAGTTGGACCCAACCTTATTTTTCTTTCCTTCAGATGTGGGGCTCTCTCAATTACAAAATCCGGGTGACAAGCAGTCTTCAGGGGCTCTCTTCTTTACCTCTTTACCTGTGATTGCAGGTTCAAGCCACCATGCTTGCCTTTTCTGTGGGTGATGGGATGATGGGAGCAGATTAAGTTTGTCATACTTGTGTGGCAAATTGGTCTCTCTCTCTCTCTCTCTCTCTCTCTCTCTCTCTCTCTCTCTCTCTCAGTCTCTTTCTCTTTCTTTCTCTCTCTCTGTGTCTCTCTTTTGGTTCTAGCCCCCAAAAACCCCCATGTAACTAGGGCTGTCAATATTATGTATAGCATATTAATTCCTTGATACATCTTCATAAATCACACTAGGAATTTCACAATTTCAGAACTTGGATAGATTATAAGCTTTAATAAATGTGACAGTGTATTCATCATTATGATCACTAAAGTATTACTTGGCATCCAGCTATAAAGTCCAAAGTTGGAAAACAATAAATTCTCTCATAGGAACATGGAAATTAACAGAGAGGGGCTAATTAGCTACTTAGTTGAAGAAAAAATTAACATTTAAATGTAAAGTTACATGGATGTAAGAAAAATTGAAATTTACACAGTAATGTGGTATTGTACAGCTCTATGAAAGTAATTGTGACAATGAGGCATTATCTCTTATATAATTCCAAATCCATTCCAAAAACATTCTATTCTAGTTATTTATCTCAGTGTTATAAACCTATACAGTCTCTTACACCCAGGAGCCATCTGAGTTTGTTTCATATTGCAATAGGAAAGTAAATAGGAAAGAGACAAATATTGTTGTAACAAGGTGTTCTAGTTTAGATTATCTTGCTTTGAAAGACACCATGACTAAAAGAAACATGAGGGTAGAAAGATTGATTTCATTTTATAGGGAACAGTCCATTATCAGGGAAGTTAGAAAAATTTGAGGAAGGAGCTTGAAGAAGAAACTATTGAAGTCAATGTTTATTAGCTTGTTCTCAGGTTTGCATCCTTACACTGCATGGTTTTTCCTGCCTAGACATGGGACAATTTATAGTGGACTATCTTACATCTTACATACATGAACAACCAATGGAATGCTTCATAGAAATGTCTTGAAGATAATCAGTGACTGATAATTCAGCCTGAGCTCAGGTACTGCCATGCAAGGTCCCCAAGAATTACTTCATGTGAAAGTGAACTGCTGCCAGAGGTAGTTTTCTGGTCTAGCCATAGAATAGCTTGTGGATGGTTGACAATCTTATGGGATATTAGAATATTCAATATACTTATAAGACTATTCCTCTTCTAGGCATCAAAGACAGAGCTGAAAATCAATGGAGAATAAAATTTCCCAGAAAGCTGGAAATGAAAGTGCATGACCCTAATCCTAGTACTCAGCAGGCAGAAGCAGGTAGAAGACTGTGCATTCCAAACCATCTAAGGCTATATGCTGAAGCCTGGTTTCAAAATATTAATGCTTAAGCAACAAGTTATTTTTCTTAGTGTATACTACCTTGTTCATCCAGATGTACCACTTAAATTGTACTTCAGAGTATATTAACTGTTTGTGTTTTGTAGTTGATGGCATTCCTATGTATGGCAGGAAGAATAACATCATATGTGGTTATTTAAAAATTATCTTTAGTCTTTTTTTTTACAGTCCATTTGTAATCCCCCTCCCAATCTGCCTTCCAGCAGTTCTTCAACCCATTCCTCTTCCCCCCTTCCTCCAAAAGGATGTCCGCACCCCCCTACCTCATCCCACCCTGCTAGACCTCCCCTCTCCCTCAGGCCTCAAGTCTTTCCAGGGTTTGGCGCATCTTCTCTCACTGAGGCTAGACCTGGCAGTTCTCTACTGTCTATATGGTGGGGGCCTCATACTAGCTAGTGTATTCTGCCTTGTTGGTGGTTCAGTATCTGAGAGATCTTGGAGGTTCAGGTTAGATGAGACTTCTGGTCTTCTTATGGGGTCATCCTCCTTCTGAACTTCTTTCAGTGTTTCCCTAATGCACAACGGATGTTATGATCTTGACTGTCGCATAGATTCAAAAGAACCACATCAGGCCAAACAGTTTCATGTGAAGTTTATTGGGAGAGAGAGGGGCAAGGTGGTATCAAAATGAGATGTGAGAGAGACAGACAGACAGAGAGAGAGAGAGAGAGAGAGAGAGACAGAGACAGAGACAGAGACAGAGACACAGAGAGATATCATGGGGGTTTTCTTTATCTATGGATGATGTGGATGATGTTGTAACCTCAGGTAAAGTTGGGAGGTGAGCCAAGTGGATTCTGGGAATATGGTGGCTGTTGACTTGGCAACAGATGTTCAGGTCCCACCTATGTGATGTCCCTGACTTCATTCCATTGGTTGTGAGTAAGCATCTGCTTCTATCTCAGTCAGCTACTTGGGCCTCTCTGAGGGCAGTCATGCTAGTTTCCTGTCTGTAAGCACAACATAACATTAGAAATAGTGGCAGGCCTTCAACTCTTCCCTTGAAATGGATATCAATTTGAGTCTGCCATTGGACATCCTTTCCCTCAGTCTCTTCTCCATTTTTGTCTCTGCAGATTTTTCAGTCAGAATCCATTCTGGGTCAGAGTTTTTGACTGTGGAATGGTAACCCTCATTCATCCACTTGACCCCTTGTTTTTCTACTGTAGGTGGACTCTACAATCTCCCTCTCCCCAGTGTAGGATATTTCATCTAAGGTCCCTCTCTTTGAGTCTTGAGGGTCTTTCACTCTTAGCTCTCTAGTATATTCTACAGGGTCCCCCAATTTCTGAGGTTGCATATTTACATTTATTCTGCTGGCCCTCAGGGCTTCAGTCCTGTTCCCCTGATCAAGTTCCCCTTTTACCCTCCTGCTCCTTCTCCCACCCAGATCCCTCCATTTCTCTGCCCCACCCCACCTCACCTTCACCCCGTGATTGCTTTCTTCTCCCTCCCAAGTGTGATTGAAGCATCCTCACTTGAGCTCTTTGGTTTGTTATCCTTCTCGGGTTCTATGGATTTTATTCTGGGTATTCTGTTCTTTTTTGACTAATATCAAGTTATTAGTGAGCACATACCATGCAAATTCTTTTGAAACTGAGTTATTATACTCAGGACAATATTTTTAGGTTGCACCTGTTTGCCGGAAAAACTCATGATGTCGTCATTCTTAAAAGCCATGTTGTATTCCACTGTGTAAGACAAAATATGCAAATAGAATCATTCAAGAAGGCACAAACTGAGGGAATTCTGGAAATAAAATTTTAAGAATTGAAACAGGAGCCATAGAGGCTCCTGTTCAAGAACAAGAAGTATATAGCAATGCTCACCAGAGGCAACATTTACCAATCAGAAGCTAGAGATGGAAGAATGGACCTCAAACATGGATCATATAATAAAAATGGGTACTTTTTAAAATGGTAAAATGTTAAATCTAAAACTCTCCTGATATAAAACATCCAGGAAGTCTGGGATAATATGCCAAGGCCAAACCTAATAAAAATGTAAATAGAGGAAGGAGCACAGAAAATAGTCTCATCAAATCATAGAAGAACATTTTGTAACCTTAAGAAGGAAATTCTTACAAAGGGAATCTCTTCACAGGAAGAAAACACTCATTAGAACAGAAGATAGGTTCAGGGACTGATGTATTGCCATGATAAGCCTGACCAAGTCTCTTTCTGGTGGAATGTAGACTTTTGAATGTTGGATTAGAAAAGTAGTTGAATAGTGTTTTAAGTGGGCCTTAGTGGACCATAGTAGTAGGAGAAGATAAATGGCAGTACTCAGATTATGGGTTTAGATTGTCCTAAATCTACTTTATTTAGAGTTTTGAACACTTCAATTTCCCTTCTAGCCCACTGACCAGTGGTAGGGGATAAAGAAAGGCAATAGGAAAAGGGAGGGGGGTGTTGTGGACTTGTTTAGAAGTGGTTCTTTTGAGCAATTCTGTTATTCATTGTCAAGATACCAGTAGTCCAGTCCAATAGTAGACACCAAGCATGAATCAATAGAGGTTGCACAACCTAGCAGAAAATGCAAAGCTCCATAGAATCAGCATGAGTTAGTAGAAATGGCCAGAATCAGCTGGAATACTACAAGAAGTAGTTTGGCAATTTTCTTTCTACAAAGTGAAGACCAGCAAAGACCAGCAAAATATTACATCATGTTATAATGCAAGACCTCCCTTTCAGTGTCACTGGGGTTTTACTTGTACTCTTTCCAAACATCATGTGCCTTCTCAAATGTCTGCTCCAGCAAAATACCATGTGCCCTCTCGCATATCTGTTTCAACAGAACACCTCTTACAAGACAGCCTCGAGAAAAACATCATGGGATACAACCAAGTTTCCAAAGAAAATAAAAATTTCCATGTCAGATAGCAATGTAGATTATGACAGTCTGGATCAAGAGAGTTCAGAGGAGAAGAGTAGTAAAGGGGCCTAAACTTCATTCTTGTGATATTTTTAGAGGCTGTTTTAAATACCCTTGTCCTAAATGTCTTCCTGTTTTAGATTAATAACTTTGGCAGAGGAGATTTTTGAAAACACCTAGTGACTCTTAGCAGAATGATAATGAAAAAAAGCAACTGAGCAAGGGAAAAATACAAATTGTCAAGTCTGAAGTGTAAAGGAGCACCAAGAAGTAAAGGAGCTATGTCCTGTGCTCAAGAATAGAAACATATTAAAGGATAGTCTAGAGACAAATGGAAGTAAGAGAGTGATGATCTAAGGAAAAGGCCTTATCCAGCTAACTTACAAACTATTGAAAGGAATTAAAGAAAATCTTAAGGATTGATGTGATGACACACACCTTTAGTTCCATCACTTGGGGGATAGATGTAGGTAGATCTCTGATTTCAAAGCTAACCTGGTCTACAGAGCTAGTTACTGAACAGCCAAGCATAGGCAGTGCGGTAACCATCCAAAACAGAAAGCTAGTTAAAGGTATTTGAGTGAGGGAAGCATGTTCCATATCCAGCAAGCCAAAGAACTAGGCAGTTTTGACCCTGAGTCAAGGATACAAACAATGGTTTGTGGACTCTTTCTCCATGACTAAGAAAAGCTGCTAAGGCCTGGCATGTCTATAGCATTTGTGCATGCAGGCAAAGAAAGATTATTTGGTGAAGCTATAAAAGTGAAGCTTGGATTTTATTGGAGACCCTAAGATCTTACAGATGTCAGAGTCATAGTATACAGTCTTTTGAATTTGGCCTGCAGGTTTTAATGTCTAGCTTTGGTCTAGTATTTCCTGGTTATCTTTCCTTTGCTCCCTTTTAGAATAGTAATATGTAGCCTGTTCCATTTTATGTTAGAAGCATGTAGTCTGCCTTTTCATTTTGTTTTATATGAGATTAAAGTTAAGAAATTGTAATGAATCTTCAAAGAGATTTTGAACTTGTAAATAGTGCTGTGACTATGATAGACGATGGAGAAGCACTTTTGAAGTTGGACTGAATACATTTTTCTATATAATATAGCTACAAATCCATGTGGAATAGTGAGTAGATTGTAGTGGTTTGAATATAAATGACTTACATAATCTCATATTTTTAAATGTCATGTCATTACAGGTCAGTGCTACTCAACAGGGAGTAAGAGCTTTGGTCTTATTCCAGCAACTGTGACATTGTTTGTGGAGGTGGGCTTTGATGTTTCAGAAGCAAAAGCCAGGCTCAGTAGTCTCTCCTCTCCTCTCCTCTCCTCCCCTCCCCCTCCCCTCCTTTCCTCTCCCCTCCCCTCCTCTCCTCTCCTCTCCTCTCCTCTCCTCTCCTCTCCTCTCCTCTCTTCTCTTTTCCTCTCCTTTCATCCCTTCCTCTTCCTTCTCTCTCTGAGTATGCCTGCCTCTGTCTCATTGTCTCTGTTTCTGCTAATCTCTTTTTCTCTTCTTTCCCTCTTTTCCTTTCTTCCTCCCTTCCTCCCTCCCTTCTGTTGCTAGCTCTGCCAGATATAGAACTCTCAGCTATCTCTGCAGCATGATAATCTGCTCGTGTACCACCATGCTATCCATCGATACTAATAATAGACTAAACCTCTGAACCTGTAAGCCAGCCCCAATGAAATGGTTTGCTTTATAAGAGTTGCTAGTTATGACTCAGCTATTAAAAACAATGAATTTATGAGATTCTTAGGGAAATGGATGGATTTGGAGAATATCATCCTGAGTGAGGTCACCCAATCACAAAAGAACACACGTAGTATACACTCTTTGATAAGTGGATATTAGCCCAGAAGCTCAGAATACCCAAAATACAACCCACAAACCACAAGGAACTCAAGAAGAGGGAAGACTGAAATGTGGATACTTCATTCCTTCTTAGAATGAGGGAAGAAAATATCCATCTAAAGAGTTGCAGAGATGGAGTATGGAGCAGAGACTGAAGGAAGGACAATCCAGAGACTGACCAACCTGGGAATCCTTCCATATACAATCACCAAACCCAGACACTACTGTGGATGACAGCAAGTGCTGGCTGACAGGAGCCTGATATAGCTGTTTCCTGATAGGTTCTGCCAGTGTCTAACTAATACAGATGTAGAGGCTCACAACCATCCATTGGACTGAGTACAGGGTCCCGAATGAAGGAGCTAGAGTAGGGACCCAAGCAGCTCAAGGGTTTGCAGCACTTTAGGTCGAACAAGAGTATGAACTAACTACTACCCTCAGAGTTCCCAGGGACTCAACCACCAACCAAAGAGTACACATGGTGGGACAAATGGCTCCAGAAGCATACATATAGTAGAGGATGGCCTAGTCTGTCATCAATGGGAGGAGAGGCCCTTGGTCCTGTGAAGGTTCTATGTCCTAGTGTAGGAAAATGCCAGGGACAGGAATTGGGAGAGGGTGGGTTGTTGAGCAGGGGAAGTGGGGAGGGACAGGTTTTTTTTTTTTTTTTTTCTGGAGGGGAAACTTTAAGAGGAGATATCATTTGAAATATAAATAATGAAAATATCTTAGAAAAATAAAAGTTGCTAGTTAAATGATTTTTTAAAGGGGGTGGTGGTACTAGGGAGATGGTTCAGCAGTTCACATACTGGCTGCTCTTACAGGCAATATGAGGTCAATTCCCAGCAACCACATGGTCGTTCACAACCATCTATAGGAAGATATGAGGGCAAGTAGATGTATATGCAGCAGAACATTCATACATTAAATAATAAAGTTTTTTTTAAAGGTTTGCTATTGTTTTGCTGTCTCTTCACAGCAATAGAACATTGAACAAAACAGTGATTAACTCAAAGTATCACAATGGGCAGCTATGAAGGTCTCTGCTTAAATTTCAAATTTTACAAGCCAAGCCTAAAGGCTTTTTTTAGCTAAATGTTCCAAGTTCTTTCATAGTCCTCTCCAAACCAGTATGGCCTTTTTCTGATACTAATTTCTGTATTTCCTTCCTGTTGCTCTGATAAATCACTAATTAAAATCAATAGGAAACACTGTTTACCATTCCTTTCCCTAGGTAATATCTTCTTACGTTGCTTATTAAACCCAGGCCTACCTGTCTGATGATGGCACCACATTGAGCTTCCCTACTATATCAATTAGTAATCAAAAACATACCTCACAGACAGGCTCTCAGACCTATCTGATAGAGACAAATTTTTAATTGAGCTTCTGTTTTTCCCAGGTTTGTCAAGTTGGCAAATAAGATTAGCTTTCATACTGTAAGTAATATACTATTGTGACAGCAAGTAATGTGATTAATTAATTATGAATGTAAAATAAGATCATAAAAGAGGTCATGTGTAGTAAAATGCATTGTTAAAAAGAATATGCCAACTATATACAGTGATATTTAGAACCTTTAAGTTTCATTATACAATGAACTGCACCACATGCTTGTGGACTCACAATAGTGTACTACATGATGACAAAGTTTAGTAATAATTCAGCACAATGGTCTTAGTCTGTTCTCAGTTTCCTCACTGCCTCAGTACATATGAATACACTGGATTATCCAGGTGGAAGGAAGATATTCTCTGCCTCAGAATATCTCAGCCTGACACAGGCATCCAGACTGCCTGACTCAGCATCTTTTATATCTTTTACTGTTTGTAACACTGGTGATTTACAGTGCCAGGCTATTCCTCTTTTTGTACACCTGCCTCCACTCCCAGAAGCATCAAATTAGCAACTATTCTATGTCTAATTGAAAAGCTTTATCTTGAGGATCATATGATCAGAGGTGAAGAGAACAAAATATCTGCCCCAACACTGGAAGTAACTGGAACCAATGGGACCCAGGCACCCAGGAATGGGTTCCTTCAGGTCTGGACTGTTGGCCTGAGCAGGCCTTGGATAGGAACTCCACAGGCAGCCACACAACACCCACAGGAAGTTCCACTCCCAGGTGTTCTAACACTCCCAGTATCACAGGATCTCAGGATCCTAGGAGTTTATTCACACCAGGATCTCAGGGTCACAGGATCCCAGAATCATATAATCTCAGAGACAACTGAACTCTGAGGAGTTCTGACACACTCAGGATCACAGAAAAGATAGGATCCAGTCAGATATATCAAGGAAAGGTAGCACTAGAGATAATCAGATGGCGGGAGGCAAGCATAAGAACATAAACAACAGAAATCAAGGTTACTTGTAATCATCAGAACCCAATTCTCAAACCATAGCAAGTTTGAGATACACCATCACACAAGGAAAGCAAGATTTGGATCTAAAATCACTTGTCATTATGATGACAGAGGACTTTAGGAAGGACATAAATAACTCCCTTAATGAAATATAGTAGAACACAGGTAACAAAGTAGAAGCCCTTAAAGGGGAAACACAAAAATCCCTTAAAGGATTACAGGAAAACACAACCAACCATGTGAAGGAATTGAACAAAGCCATCCAGGAGCTAAAAAAGGAAATAGAAACAATAAAGAAATCAGAAAGGGAGACAACCCTGGAGTTAGAAAACCTAGGAAAGAGATCAGGAATCACAGATGCAAGCATCACTAACAGAATACAAGAGATAGAAGAGAGAATCTCAAGTACAGAAGATATAGAAAACACTGATATAACATTCAAAGAAAATGCAAAAAGTAAAAAACTTCTAACCAGTGTCCCCAGTGCTCCCAGGGACTAAGCCACCAACCAAAGAGTACACATGGAGGGACCCATGGCTCCAACCACATATGTAGCAGAGGATGGCCTTTTGGGCCATCAATGAGAGGAAAAGCCCTTGTTCTTGTGAAGGATAGATGCCCCATAGTAGGGGAATGCCAGGACAAGGAAGCTGGAGAGGGTAGGTTAGTGAGCAGGGAGAGGGGTGATGGGATAGGGGAGTTTTCAGAGGGGAAATGAAGAAAGGGGATAAAATTTGAAATGTAAATAAAGAAAATATCCAATGGGGAGAAAAAACAACAAAAACCTCCTAATCCAAAACATTCAGGAAATCCAGACGAGAAGCCCAAACATAAAAGTAATAGGTATAGAAAGGAGAGAAGCTCCCCAACTTATAGGGCCAGTCAATATATTCAACAAAATTATAGAAGAAATCTTCCTTAACCTAATGAAAGAGATGCCTATGAACATACAAGAAGCCCACAGAACTCCAAATAGACTGGACCAGAAAAGAAATTCCACCTGTCACATAATAATCAAAACACCAAATTCACAAAAGAAAGAATATTAAAAACAATAAGGGAAAAACGTGAAGTAACATATATTAGCAGACCTATCAGAATTAGACTAGACTTCTCACCAGAGACTATGAAAGCTAGAAGATACTGGGCAGATCTCATACAGACACTAAGAGAACACAAATGCCAGCCCAGTCTTCTATACCCAGTAAAACTTAATTAACATAGATGGAAAAAATAAGATATTCCATGACAAAATCAAATTTGTACAATATATTTCCATGAATCCATCAGTACAAAGAATAAGCAATGGAAAACACCAACACAAGAAGGGAAACTACACAATAAAAAAAAGCAAGAATGTGATCTTACAACAAACCCAAATGAAGATAGTCACACAAACATAATTTTACTTCTAACAACAAAAATAACAAGAAGCAACAATTACTTTTCCTTAATGTCAGTTAACATCAATTAACTCAGTTCCCCAATAAAAAGACATAGAGTAAGAGACTAGATATAGAAA
Organism: Montemys delectorum; assembly: GCA_019843815.1. NCBI lineage: Eukaryota > Metazoa > Chordata > Mammalia > Rodentia > Muridae > Montemys > Montemys delectorum. The sequence continues at coordinate 20,117 of JADRCD010177434.1, forward strand.
CAGGAACCAGCATTTTGCAGCATACAAGAAATGTACCTCAGTGACAAAGACAGACACTATCTCAGAGTAAAGGACTGGAAAACAATTCTCCAAGCAAAAAGGTCCCATGAAACAAGCTGGAATAGCCATTCTAATATTGAATAAAATTGACTTTCAACCTAAAGTTATCAAAAAAGATAAGGAGGGACACTTCATACTCATCAAAGGAAAAATCTACCAAGATGAACTCTCAATTCTGAACATCTATGCTCCAAATACAAGGGCATACACATTCGTAAAAAGAAATTTTACTAAAGCTCAAAGTGCATATTGTACTGCACAGAATAATAGTGGGAGGCCTCAACATTGTACATTTATCAATTGACATAAACTGGAAACAGAAAATAAACAAAGATTCAGTGAAACTAACAGAAGTTATGAAACAAATGAATTTAACAGATATTTATAGAAATTTTTAATCCTAAAACAAAAGAATATACCTTCTTCTCAACACCTTATGGTACCTTCTCCAACACTGACCATATAATTGGTCACAAAATAGGCCTCAAGAGATACAAGAAGATTGAAATAATCACATACAACCTATCAGATCACCACAAATTAAATTTGTTCTTCAATATCAACAAAAACAAAAGGAAGACCACATACACATGGAAGCTGAACAACAGTCTACTCAATGATAACTTGGTCAAGGAAGAAATAACGAAAGAAATTAAAGACGTTTTACTATTTAATAAAAATGAATTCAATACATACCAAATCTTATGGGACACAATGAAAGCAGTCCTAAGAGGAAAATGCATAGCTCTGTGTGCCTTCAAAAGGAAACTAAAGAGAGAGCATACAATAGTACCTTGACAGAACATCTGAAAGCTCTAAAACAAAGAGAACCAAACTAACCCAAGAAAAGTAGATAGCAGGAAATAATCAAATGCAGGGCTGAAATCAACCAAGTGGAAACAAAAAGAACTGTCAAAGAATCAAGCAAACCAGGAGCTGGTTCTTTGGGAAAATCAAGAAAATAGATAAACCCTTAGCCAGACTAACTAGAGGACACAGAGACAGTATCCTAATTAACAAGATCAGAAATGAAATGGGAGACATAACAACAAACACTGAGCAAATCCAAAAAAATCATGAGATCCTACTACAAATGCCTATACTCAACAAAACTGGAAAACCTGGATGAAGGGGACAGTTTTCTAGACAGATACCAGGTACCAAAGTTAAATCAAGATCAGATCAATGATCTAAATAGTCCCATATCTGCTAATGAAATAGAAGTAGTCATTAATAGACTCCCAACCAAAAAAGCCCAAGGCCAAATGGGTTTAAGACAGAGTTCTATCAGACTTTCAAAGAAGACCTAATACCAATATTCCTCAAACTGTTCCACAAACTAGAAGCAGAAGGCACTCTTCCAATTTGTTCTATGAATCTACAATTACTCTGATATCTAAACCACACAAACATCCAACAAAGAGAATTTCAGACTAATCTCCCTTATCAATAGCAATGCAAAAATACTCAATAAAAATTCTCAAAAACCGAATCTAAAAACACATAAAAATGATCATAGATCATGATCTAGTAGGCTTCATCCTAGGGATGCAGGGGTAGTTCAATGTAGGGAAATCCATCAATGTAATCCACTATATAAACAAACTCAAAGGGAAAAAAACACATAATCATCTCATTAGATGCTAAGAAAGCATTTGATAAAATTCAACACCCCTTCATGATAAAAATCTGTAAAAGATCAGAAATTCAAGGTCCATACCTAAACATAGTAAAAGCAATATACAGCAAACAAGTAGCCAACATCAAACTAAAGGGAGAGAAACTTGAAGCAATCCCACTAAAATGAGGGACTAGATGAGGCTTCCTACTCTCTCCCTACCTATTAAATATAGTATTTGAAGTCCTAGCCAGAGCTATTAGACAACAAAAGGAGATCAAAGGGACACGAATTGGAAAGGAAGAAGTCAAATTATCACTACTTGCAAATGATAAAATAGTATACTTAAATAACCACAAAAATTCCAGCAGAGAGCTCTTAAACCTGATAAACAACTTCTGCAAAGTAGCTGGATATAAAATTAACTCAAATAAATTACTGGCCTTCCTCTACACAAAGGATAAACAGGCAGAGAAAGAAATTAGGGAAACAACACCCTTCACAATAGTCACAAATAACATAACTAAACAAGTTATGACTCTAATAATAGTAGTTACTCTAACTAAACAAGTGAAAGATTTGAATGGCAAGAACTTCAAGTCTCTGAAAAATGAAATTGAAGATCTCAGAAGATGGTAAAATCTCCCATGCTCATGGATTGGCAGGATTAATGTAGTAAAAATGGCCATTTTGCCAGAAGCAATTTACAGATTCAGTGCAATCCCCATGAAAATTCTAACTCAATTCTTCACCAAGTTAGAAAGAGCAACTTGCATATTCATTTAGAATAACAAAAAAAACATAGGATAGGGAAAACTATTCTCAACAATAAAAAAACTTCTGGTGGAATCACAATCTCTGACCTCAATTATAGAGCAATTGTAATATAAACTGCATTGTATGGGTACAATGATAGGCAGATAGATCAATGGAATAGAACTGAAGATGCAGAAATGAACCCACACACCTATTGATCACTTGATCTTTGACAAAGGAGCTAAAACCATCCAGTGGCAAAAAAAAGACATTTAACAAATGGTGCTGGCTCAACTGGTGGTTAGCATGTAGAAGAATGCAAACTGATCCATTCTTATCTTGTACAAAGCTCAAGTGCAAGTAGATCAAGGACCTGAACATAAAACCAGATATACTGAAACTAAAGAAAGTAGCAAAGAGCCTCAAAAACATGCACAGGGGAAAATCTCCTAAACAGAACACCAATAGCTTATGCTCTAAGATTAAGAATTGACAAATCAAACCTAATAACGTTGCAAACCAACTGTAAGGCAAAGGACACTGTTAATAGGACAAAATGGCAACCATCAGATTGGGGAAAGATCTTTACCAACCCTTCATCTGAGAGATGGCTAACACCTAATATATACAAAGAACTCGAGAAATTAGACTCCAGAGAACTAAATAACCCTATTAAATACGGGTTATAGAGCTAAACAAACAATTCTGAACTGAGAAATTCCTAGTGACTGAGAAGCACCTAAAGAAATATTCAAGATCCTTAGTCATCAGGGAAATGCAAATCAAAACAACCCTGAGATTCTACCTCATATTAGTCATGACAGCTAAGATCAAAATCTCAGCTGACAGCAGATGGTGGTGTAGTTGTAGAGAAACAGGAATACTCATGCATTCCTGGTAGGATTGCAAGCTGGTACAACCACTCTGGAAATCAGTGTGGCGGTTCTTCAGAAAATTGGACATAGTAGTACCTTAAGACCCAGCAATACCACTCTGGGCATTTAACCAGAAGATGCTCCAACATGAAATAAGGACACATGCTTTACTATGTTCATATCAGTCTTACATATAATAGCTAAAAGCTGGAAAGAACCCATATGTCCCTCAACAGAGAATGGATTCAGAAAATGTGATATATTTACACAATGGAGTACTACTAAGTTATTAAAAACAATGAATTTATGAAATTCTTAGTGAAATGGATGGATCTGGAGGATATAATCATGATTGAAGTAACCCAATCACAAAAGAACACACATGATATGCACTCACTGCTAGTGGATATTAGCCCAGAATCTTGGAATACCCAAGATATACTCTTCCAAACACATGAAACCCAAGAAGAAGGAATCTCAAAGTGTGGATATTTCAACTCTTCTTAGAAAGGGTAACAATGCCCATGGAAGGATAACAGAGACAAAGTATGGAGCAGAGACTGAAGGAATGACAGTCCAGAGAATGTCCCACCTGGTGATCCATCCACAGTACAGTCACCAAACCCAGACTCTATTGTAGATGCTTACAGTAGCCTGACATAGCTGTCTCCTGAGAGGCTCTCCCAGTGCCTGACAAATACAGAAGTAGATGCTCACAACCATCCATTGGACTGAGCACATTTCCTCACTGAAGGAGCTAGAGAATGGATCCAAGGAGCTGAATGGGTTTGCAGCCCCATAGGAGGAACAACAATATGAACTAACCAGTACCCCTAGAGTTCCTAGGGACTAAACCAACAACCAAAGCATACACATGGTGGGACTCATGGCTACAGCTGCATATGTATAGTAGAGGATGGCCTAGTTGGTCATCAATGGGAACAAAGGCCCTTGGTCCAGTGAAGGCTCTATGCCCCAGTGTAGGGGAATGCTAGGGCCAAGAAATGGGAGAGGGTGGGTTGGTGAGCAGGGGGAGAGGAGAGGGAGAACATTTGAAAAGTTAATAAAAATATTTAATAAAATATTTGATCAGAAAAAAAGGAAGTTTTAGAGTACAGTGTTGATGTGTCTTACTTGGTGTCAAAGTAAGAATGAACATTATGTATGTAGGACATGTATAGTTATAGCAATTTTGGAAAAATTTTAATCAATTTAAATTATTTTATTACCAGAACAGTTTAACAATCTTCCAAGTGACTAACATAGGAGTACAACATATTTGTTCTCAAATTCTGCTGCTTTATTCCATGTTTTTATTGAACATTAAAACAAGATGCTTAAATTTATAGAAAATTCCAGATGCTTTTAAGATGTTTGTGAATGATAGCATTTTACTTTTTCATTCTTGTAGGAAGAGTTATCCACTAAACAGACATCAGAAAGTTTGGCAGTTCCGTGATTAGTTTCACACTTGAGAGACTTGAAGAATGATAATGACAATCTTGTAGACAGCTTAGACTTACACACACACAAGGGATTACAAAGTCTTTCCCCACTAGAGTAGAAACTTACCATTAGCAATCTTCTTCCAAATAATGTCTTTAAAGATTTGTGCAAGTTAGGTCTCTACAGCAGATGTGTTATTTGTTTGTCCTTTGGTAAGTTGTAGGTAAGGAAGTGCTCAGTTCCTACATAAAGATTTTGACGTTTTTCTGTTATTTCCTGAACACTAATGGAAGATAAATGCCAACTGTTCAAGTGCAGGGACACAGCCAAGAATACAGAACATTATGTTCTAACTTCTATGTTATATGTGTATATGTTTGTATATATATATATATATATATATATATATGTTTATATATGTTTATATATATGTATGTTTATATATATATCAAATCTTCATATCACATAGACAAGAGCACTATTTATATTTTATTTATTCATTTGCATTAACATATATTAAATTTTAATATATTTAATTTATGCATTATCTTTTATTATATATGGTAATTACATACTAAATGTGTATATTAATTTTATTGTCACACATTTTATTAAATATGGTAAGTACATCTATATATATATTCCCTTAAAGATATTTAAATACTGTGCAAATTTAAGAACTAAACTAAGAATTGTAATTTAGATATAATATATATGATTTATTATCAATTTAACAATTTAAAATTACATTTATTTAAAGATTTCAACAAAATATTTTAAGAATTATTTTCTATATTTTCACTTGTTTTACATCCTAGTGAGTGTTCATAGTTCTGGTTTCAAGAGCACTCAGACTCTGTTACAGCTGCTTAACTCTTCTCCATTATGTGCAGATTTTAATTTGTAGTTTTGTCTCATTTACTTTGTGTAACTGATACTGATTGTAGGGTAAATGTTTTGGTCTCAATGTTAATTTTTTTTTTTTTCGAGACAAGGTTTTTCTGTGTAGCCCTGGCTGTCTTGGAACTCACTCTGTAGAACAGGCCTCAAACTCAGAAATCCACCTGTTTCTGCCTCCCAAGTCCTGGGATTAAAGGTGTGCACCACCACTGCCTGGCTCAATGTTAAATTTTATAATCCTATAAATGTTGTGTAATAGTTTTCTTCATTCATCTTTTAATTTTCAATTATTAACTACTCAATGTGTATTGTTTTTAAGTATATCTATAAATATAAATTAAGAATTTTGAATGTTTATGAAGTGTTTCACATACAATATAATATATCTTATTTATTCATATCTAAAATAAATAATACATTAAAAACACACACATGTATTTACACTCAATACTGTGTAAGAGTTTTGATACTTGTTAACTTGATCATGTGTTTTGAGGTTATATGTGTACTTGTGTGAACAGCTCTGTCCTTGCTTATAAAAGTAACAATACATTGATAACCATTAGCTCATTTAATAAGCTTTTACAGGGTTTAGTTTTTTAATTAT